>JACJUY010003175.1:0-10980 GCA_014220935.1 Platorchestia sp. MABIK | reverse complement strand
AGAAAGGAAGCCTGTTTCCTCTGTATTTCTTGACTTTCGAAAAGCATTCGATTGTCTGGACAATAACATATTACTCTGGAAACTCCAATGCTATGGCGTTCGAAGAGTTGTTCATGATTGGTTCAGATCATACCCAACAACTCGGAAGCAATAAGCTGTCTTCGGCGATGCAAAATCAGACCTACAAACAATAAGCCATGGAGTTCCACAAGGATCTGTCCTTGTGCCTCTCCTATTTCTAATTTTAATCAATGATATTGTTAAATCTGTATCGTTTTTCAAATTCATACTTTTTGCTGATGGCGGCACGCCTTCTACGGTCTTTCCAAACCAAGATCCTGCTCTAATTACGGAGAGCATAAATAATGAACTCCATAAGGTTTCATTGTGGCTTAACGCTAATAAAATAAGCCTTAACATCGATAAAGAAAATATATTATATTCTCATACAATATATATAAATCTCTTCCACTCATTAAAATTGGCGAAGGTGAAATCGAAGAAACCAACTCAAGTAAGTTCCTGAGCATCACAACAGATAAGCATCTGACTTTTCAAGGAGCATATCGCTCATATTAGTACTAAGTTATCAATATCCGTCAGAATCCTCCATAAAGTGAAAAATATCCTGCTGAAGAAGCTTGCCAATACTTTACCGAACGCTCATTTCACCATACTAAAAATACGGAATAGAAGCATAGCATGGAACTGATGAAAATAAACCAATAAACTTTTTACTCTGCAAAAAAAAGCCATCAGAGCGGTAAAGAAACCAGAATATAATGCTCACACAAGTGATTCATTCAAAAATTTTCAAATATTTAAACTTACGGATCTCTACAAACTCTCCATTTTTATTTCATGTATCATTGACCAATGATGGCGACAATAACCTCAAACAATTATTAACTGCACAAACTGGTCACCACGACCATTTCACCCGTAATAAAACTAACTTCGTGCTTCCTCATTATTCAAAAAGCTCAGTCACAGCACAGTATCCTCTTCGTTGGAACTAACACTTGGAACTCAGTCCCTGCGAAGATCCGTGCAAGTAATTCTTACAAAGCATCCAAAATAAATCTTGAATCTCACTTCCTATCATAATATTAGTCATGTGAGATAACCAAGTCAAATCTTTTCTCCTACATGACCGGTCCTGATAGGGTAATTTCCCAAGGGTAATGTCGTTTGTCTTCAGTCTGTTCTTAAATCGTTACAAGAATATACTGTTAACATCTAGCCCAGATATAAACTATTTTGTAAAATGAAGCATCGAATATCGAGTTCATTAATTCATTGATCAGTCTGATGCGTAACTAGGTTAAATGAATTAGGTTAGACATTATTGTACGCCCTAGAATACTGTTGATGGTAGGATGTTCTTAAATCGTCCCTAGAATACATTGTTAACATCTAGCCTCTGTAAACTATTTTGTAAAATGAATCATCAAATATCGAGTTAACTAATTCATTGATCAGTCTAATGCATAACAATATAGGTTAAGTGAATTAGATTAGACATTTTTGTACACATTAGAAAAGCGTTGATGGTAGGATCCTTTAAAAGTCGGTGAACTTATTCGGGCCCACAGGTAGCTATACTCAAATTTGATCATTATACTAGACTTAAGAAACAATCTACTTCTGTATCGCTCGTGGTAAATAAATTTGGTAAATTATTTAAATTGTTTAAATTGGGGATGTCTTAACCATCATGGAAAACTACGTCATAGGCCCTAGATACTCAACATTACTCGTTGAACTTCTGTGGAGGTGCGTGACCATGGTTTTAGGTGACATGTCGACGCTCGATTGTCGTCTATATACATATAACCAGGTCTATACATTTACCGGAAACTATTGAAGATATTTATGGACGTTGTTCGGTGTACCGTTGAGTAAATCAGTGAAAATATAGAATAGGGCGATATCGCTAGAGGTATATATGGAGTGTTATGGCTGCTTTGTTTTTAAATTACATGACACATGCTCATTGGGAAAACCAGATGAAAATATCACAACCATACATGTATGCTACCTCTTTCGAGGACAGCTCTGAACCCAATGCCGAGGCTGCTTTGTATGAACTGAGCCGCATCATCAGTTTTGTATGCCCAATACTTGCAGTTAAAGTCAAGGAGAAATTTAAAAGCCACAGAACATCATGAAACAGAGCCATTAGATGAGTATCTGTTATCTTAATTTTGTCTGAATCACCTTTGAATATACGATTCCAAAATAAGCCTTGCGTTCTTTTAATTCCCTCGAACAACCCCAGCGTGACAAGACCTCTTCCGTCATGCAGCTTAACAAATTACCTTTGCGTGATTATCAGCAGTTGCAAAGATTCAAGCTCGAGTTATTGGTCGACGGAAATTTCTTCAGTCCTGCGAGGACAATAAGACAAATACAAGCTCAGCAGGCTTACTACCTGCTCGGTGATAAAACAGTGAATATCAATGAGGGCTTGTTGGTTCAATCTGCTTCTTACGATGATGACGCAGTTTTTCGTAATGAAAACTATATAACTGACAAAGTGTCTTAACGACCTTAAAATTATGCATGGCATCAAAGCCAATAAACAGAATATTTTTTATTAAATTTCAATAACGATTGTCAAAAATGTGGCACGATGCTATGAGCGATCGAAAACGTCGGTGCAAGCTCTGAGTTTTGAACTTTGCCTAAGATTTTCCAAGTACGATATACGGAGTCTTTCATTTCATTAACTTGATATGATGAAAACCATCAGTTCGGATTGTTATTTTATCTTGCTAATATTCAATAAACATTTTTATGTAGAGATAAATTATGTTCTTCATGCATGCAGAGATAGACGGCAGAAATAAAAATCTAATTTTTATCCCAAAAATATGTATCAAAATCCAATTGAAAATATGACATGCATTGGAAACAATGGGAAACAAATATCATAGCTTTGCCAGGTGGATGCATTTGAATCTTCTTTTTAAAAGTCATCGAATACTGAATTTTTCATGAATAATGGTACATGTTGTTCACTTTTAAAATCGTCAACGTCATTCATAAGTCAAATTAGGAGACTACGCTAACCTTTATATGGCACTAAACAAAACCCTGACGTCGGGGTGATGGTACAGCTAACGCATTCCAAATTGCATTCACTAGTCTGGTAATCGGCATTGGGGCCATTAATAAGCCGTCTAAAATGTTCACGGACCGTATTACAGATGTCCCAAACTGTCTCCAACAATTAGAGCTATGATTTACTTAAAATACTCTCCTGCATGGTACTCTCCTGCATGGTATTATTAAAAACATTTTAATTTTCATATTAAATGGTACCTGTGTTCCGTAAACTGCAAATTCAAGACTACCAGCATGGTAAGCGTCTGACTAGCCAGTCAGCGACTGTCTGCGTCATGCCTTTCCTGCGCCACCGTAAAATGACTGGGAGAAAGTTTGGCTGATGAGAGTCGAAGTAACCCAGTAAATACCCGGCTCAACTGCTGGTGGCGTGAAAAAGAAAAGAAAAAAATACTAAAGACAAATTATCTCCAATGAAGTGTTACGCTGATAAATGTATAACATCGCTTTTAAAAATATTTTGACGTAAATATTTAGTAGGTGACTATGCTGAAATAGGCATCATAATAGCCATGCCAATGATTATAAAAATTCAGAGAAACAAATAAAAAGTCATTCCTTTGATCATGTTATTTCCAGTTTGAGGAAGCTCATAAATCCTGAAAAAAAGAAGAGCATCGCCCTATTCTACCGCAGCTACATGGCTGATCACGAGAGAAAAGCTCGGTCATTACGCCAGTGAATGTCAGCATAAAAATAGCTTGTCCCCTAATGCACCCACTGCTTCGTTTTAGCGAGACTTCTCCCCCAGGTAATTTACCCGAAAATCACCCCGAACCTTTTATACCTGTTTTCTCCTTGCTTGACACGTTGGTCGGGCCGTAATTCTGGAAAGATCGTCATAGCGGTGAGCTCATCAGAAAAATTAAAATAGAGTTGACCATATTCCATTCTGTGGACTCACGCCGCTAGTATTCAAACTGACATCTTTTGTTCCGTATATTTTGTGATATTTTATTGTAATACAAATCAGGGTTGCAATCGCAGTAAATTTTGCACAGTTTTTCATTGCCATTTATGTGCTTGGACTGATTTGTGTTCTGACAGTTCACATAATTAAATACTATTTTTATTTCCTTCTCACTTCTAAGAAAAGTTCATTTCAATCATTTTGGAAAGTGAGTAAATTATTATGTTTTTTCAAATTCAACATCCATTATTGACTTTTGTATGGGTTAGTCTCCTGAGTTTGGAAGCTCCCCTAGTATATCAGGACAAATTCTGCTCGAAAATTGAATTTTAAAAGCATTCCTCTGCATCCTTCATGAGACACAACGCCAATACCGCCGGCAAACTCGCTTGTATTTTGTTTAGACCAACAGCGAGCGAGATATGATACATGGGATTCGACGTCGCCGGCGAAGATGGGATCCTTGAGGGATTCTTAACAACTGCCATGAAATGATTTCGTATGCAGTTTATTTATTGTAAAATGCCAATTAGAAATTCCCAGCGAAAATCAGGGGTTTTCATAGGAACTCTCGTCTGCCTCGGAATGTCCATTGTAATTGGATGGCTTCTCTGACAATGGCAGTCGACCAACAGCTCGATCGCGGGAGCGGACCAATTACTATTGCGCCTGCAAGTAATTTTTGGATTCTCACTCAACTGATATCCGGTAACTATGACAGAGCTGGTCTTCCAGTTGACATCAGCGGTTTATTGCACCATGCAAGTTATTATCTATGTTTTCATCGTGGCATATTGATGTTACACCATAGTAAGAGCGTAAGAGCTATATTGCAGGCCTGTCGGACGGCACTTGTTACAGATGCGTAACTACACTGATGCGATCTGGAATTTTTCTTCACGTATTTTAATTGATTTTTCTTGTAAGGGTGGTTTATTTCAATATAATGACTAATATAACAAACAGAGATTAAAATAAATGGATTCATATTCATTACACTCTTAGTTACGAGCAAAACATGTTGATAGTTCAAGATTAGTTTCACTCGAGCTCCTGAAATAAAAGAACTAAAAATTTTGAAATGAAATTTGAATTATACCTCATACAATTATTTTCGTCGAGGACTCAAAATGGACTCAAAATTTTAAAATTTCACACAATCCATTTTAACTACACTGCTTCGCTGTTTTGTAACATCATTGATGGTTTCATTACGGATAAATTTATTATAAATTATTCCTGATACCTATACTTAAAATATAAGAATTAATGGCACAATACGTCAACTTATGAAAAAAACTTGGAATTTAAGTCACAAAGGAAGTAGTTCAGTGAACTAAGGTAAAGATGAGGTGAAATGCAACTGACTCAGACATTTCTTGAGAAAACGTTCTTAGCTGGTCTGGACGAGCTTTTAAAGACCCACTAGATAGCGTTGGGTGTTGAAAACAATAAAAAGGAATTTTCACCTTTCGTCTCTCTGCTAAACGTTTTGAAGGAGAAGTGAGAGAAAAATAGAGCTTAACTTCACGAGTTACAGCCAGGTGCTCGTGTCTGAGAGGACAAAAACTTCAGTAACAACCTGACCGGACGGACTGCAGTCCGCATGTCCTCACGCAGAGCACCGGTGCTGCTGTCATTTGTTGTGAGCTGGTCGATGCTCATCGTGTGACAGAAGTTAGTTACTCGCTAGTTGTGAGAGGAGCCAGAAATACAGTCTATCTTTAACTTATACGGCGTCATCTCGTACAAATTTCAACTTATACGAACAAAAATTAGTCCTAGTTATATATTCACTACAGTGATTGATTTACGTTTTGAATAGTTTCTACCCAAAATGACTTTTTCATAGACCAGTGTCGCATAAATCGAGGATCGACTGCATGTATACAAGTCCAGGTTGTGTGTGCATTTTCAAAGTACTTGTGAATGCTTATTGATACATTATGCTTGCACACTCAAAATACAAATTTTCGACCAGAAGATTTGTCTCCCCTGCCTCGAATCTAACAGGTTAACAATTCAATAGTGTCTGCCGTAGCAAATGCGTGAGACACTACGTGAATTCATTGTGCCGACTCTGCAACCATTCCCAAAAATTGTAAGAAAATTGCAAGTTTTGTGAAACATTTTAGATCCCTCACATCCCAAATGGCTGCTGAACACGATGGATAACAAAACAACGTTAGACTCTTGAGCCCTCTCAATTCTTTTCAAAACATTTGAGCTTCTTCCCAGTTATGATTTCATAATGAATGTAGAACAGGAACACTACTACTGTTCACCTGACGGTGCACCTGCTCCCATCACAGCCTGGCCACGCCTTCAAGTTGCCATGAGGACGATTGCAATGATCAAAGGGCTAAAACAAGTGGTCGAGGAGAGAGAGCGAATGAATCACGCGGTATCGGTAAATGTGACTCCGTTTCTTGTTTGAAGGAAGATATTTCTTGAATAAATGTACGAGACAATGCAAAAAAGGTGTTCGAAAATTTGGACGGACATTCAACAATCGTTGAGTGATAAATAAATAATGATCCGTAAGCTCTTCAGTGAAGAAATTCTAATTTGGGTTTTCTCAAGGCGAAAATGAATTCAGTCTCTCACCTAAATTGCACGATAATCTACACAGGCAGTCGATACTCTTAACTTTACTCGTCAGTTGCAATATATAATAACGCAAAACTGGCACTTATTACATCTCCACTCTTGGACAAGAAATCATATTCTTCCCATTTGATTTTTACTCCTGTAGGTGCTAACAACTTCTGTAGGAAAAAATGAGAACGATTTGACATCATCATGAAAGGAAAAATTTTTATCCTCTCATATACCAGGTCCGAACGGAAAATATTTTCAACAGACCACAGCGTGTGTGCCAAGGAGAGATGAACAATTTTGTAAACATGTAACAGAGGAATATTTCCGCATTGATTATATTTCGCGAAGCGGTTTGCTCTGCTGACGTTCATGACTGATGCATTCAGCCTCAATATTATTGTATAACTACGTGAGGAAACAAATCCATAAAACAACAACACTAAGATTGGACTCACGGTGACTGAAGCAATGGGAAACATTAACGACGAGTTCACGGGTGCTGGTCAAGCTCGTATGTTGCTCGTATGTTCAAAACGTTCTACAATGTCAAGTTATTGTGACGTGTCTGACAATTTTGCTTTGCAAGACGACTCCCTCTGAATAGAAACGTTTTGAATGGTATTATAATAATTGAACCATGTCAGCTCGTAAAAAAATTAACATAAATTGAATGCTTTATGTTCATCAAAAAGCAAATATTTTATTCATGTTATAAAAAGAGACAGAGAAGGAATTTGGGTTCTGCTTCGATTTTTTAGGGGATCAGGATGCATTTGATTATTTCAAATAGATTTTAATCCACGAACTACAACTCATCGTTATTAACCTTTCAACCTTGAACGAATGCAATGACGAGCGAATTGTTAACTATTATGATTCACCAAAAAAATATTATTCCCCCAGTTTTCGATTGTGCCTCGAAATACTTTTACTTTTCTAACACTTTTGTAAAAATACCATACATTTAATCTATTTACATCGATTCCCTTTTTCAAAGACATCAATCGCTGCTTTATCACATATGAAGTAGTTTACTAACAATATTTAAATTTTTGTGGTCACACTGAGCGTTCTATATTTATTGGAAATCCTTTCCGATACAGTTCGGAATATTTTACCTCGTGGCCATCACAGCCATTTTTGCAGCACTTTGCTCGTCTATTTCCAGCGGCGAATTTTGATATGTCGCTTGTGTTCGAGCTGAGCGAAACTGTTGGAAGTGCCGTCAGATATCCCCTTACACAGCATGGAGACAGTGTCTAATATATCTAAAGTTTTAATAGAAAATTCTATGAAGTTTCATCCCCAAACGTCCATGAAATTTTAATGTAGATATTAAAATACAAGACACATTTAGAGTAAGAAACCTAATAATCTGTCAGTTTTTTACAATTTCTCACCTGGAAGTCATTTTAGAACAAGTTATTTAGTTCTCACAATGTTGTGCAGTACTTAATTTTCAAAACCTCATAAGTGTTTTTTTGACAAAAGAAAACTTATTAATATACCTTCTGACCCAAAACACTACCCGACAGTTTTCAGAAGTACTTGTCCGAAAGCTTAAATTTGATTGGAAGACATTAAATTTTCGAAGGCTTCAGAGTAAAAATTTTCTGCACTTTTACTAAGGAGGGGCAAAATTTGTGAGAATAATAAAAAAGAAATGGTGACGAAGTCGCTTTTATGGGAACTACCCATTTCTGACGATAAAACACGAGTCTAACATCTAGATATGAAAAATAAATCTCGAACGGAATGTTGCAGTCGATGTGGTGCGGGAAGAGTTAAGAATTTCTGCTTTGCCTGCTTTTAATTTTATCTCTCTAAAAAGAATTCAATCTTAAAAAGTGTTCATTATATTATTTCATAATAGTGGTTTTACTTGCATCATAATTTGATAAATACTTTAGCTAGAGCTTAGGTATGTTCACAACCGTATGAACATAATCACGATACGCCTTTTAAGCTATTTTGACTATGCACGCAAAGTTTGTAATTGATATCAATACCTTAATTTAAATTGATTGAGTCAGTTCAATTGTCCCTGATGTAATCTTTGCGTCTTACATAAATCCTCAACTTGTAAATTTTCAAACGAACGTCCTGAACGTGGTCTAACAGCTCGTGGCAGTCGTATTAATGCACGTATTAAGTATTAATGCACGAAAGTAGTTTCTGACAAATCTGCTTCTGAACTCTTCAACAAGACAAAAACTATGATCCGCATGATTATGCTAGTTTATAAATTTAAGCTCCCTATTTGAATATGCTAATTAAGACAAAAGGATTCCCCATTATATTAATTTATCCATAGCAAGACCAAAACAGCATTATTTTTTAACCTCTGTTCGTTGAAAAGGAAAAATGCGTTAAAATTTTGTTTTAGGTAGTTCTGAATCACAACCTGGCTGCGTTTAACGTTAAGAAAAAATGAAATAAAAACAAAAACAGTATATTTTCATTAGAGTTGATGCATAAAAAATTGCATTTAAATATTTTTTAACATCAATTGGACGCCATCAAGTAGAAGTATCATAATGGTCACGTCAGTGGTTGAATTACACATTGAGAGAAAGTGTTAAAAGAGCATGTAGTCCCTCTGTTAGTTTACGCTAAGTTTTGAAAAGCTCATAAACGTTCATCAGAAAAGGAAAATGGTAAACTTTGATACCACATTGATTGAATATTTATATTGATGCGAGGGAGTACCAATCGTGTGATAATAACCTACTGTATGTTATTTGAATTAAAGGGAATGGAAAAATACATAGATGAAATAATGAAAGTCGGCTACTTCGAAATGATCTTTTTGTGCACGCATATCAACGAGCCGCTCGCTAAACGCGCGTACTAATCACAGATAACCTGCCCTAGTACATGATGAATGTACAAAATTCAATTTCCAAATGATGATCGTAGAAAACAGCAGTGAAGTTGATATTTATGTTGATGAGCTTATGCATATCGAAACGATAATTAGTGTTCATTATCGCAATGGAATTTCAATTTTGATGGAAGGTGGGTATTTCAACAAGACAATGACCCAAAGCACACGGCCAAGTCTACAACAAGCTGGCTCCAAAGAAATAAGATAAATGTGCTTCCATGGCCTTCGATGAGTCCTGATCTTAATCCCATAGAAAACTTATGGCAGGAATTAAAAGTCAACAACAACGCGAGAGCTCCAAAGAATCTTCAGGAATTGACGAGCATCGCCATTGATGAATGGAACATTTCATCTGAAACTACGGAAAAGCCTGTCAAAAACTAAAATAGAAGGCTTTTAAATGTTATGAAGTTGAAAAGTCACGCTATTGATTATTAAAAATGTACTCAAATGGTAGATTCACCTCAATAAAGTGTAATACTACTCACTGTATGAATAATTTTGTCTTATCGTGTTTGTGAAGTTCAGCTTGTTAAACCTTTCAAAAATTATGTTTTGTTCTAGAAACTTCGTATTATTGTCACTAATATGTGCTTCACACCCTGTGGATATCTTATGCCTGTGGCAACAATAGTTTTTAAGTAATTCGAAAAAGTTTTGAAAGACGAGGAGTGTACGAATAATTTCGTCGCTAACTGAATGTTGCTGTCTTTGTGGCATTTAATACTACTTGACTTTGAAAAGGGATGCCCCTGCATACCAGAAGTTCAGCTTCAGGGAAGATTCTTCTCTGCTGAAGATTCCAAGTTCATCATTCTGAAGTATGGTGAAGTCAAGTACACTGCAGCAATGAAGAGGGTTTTTGGAACAAAGTTCTACTCGAAAAATCCTCTTAAGGTTCCAAACCAAAAGGCATTTCAACGAGTTATCGACAGGTTCCTCGTGACATTTCCGATGACTCGTTGAAATGCCTTTTGGTTTGAAACGAAGCGACGGTTAATGGTTAACGGTCAAGTTGCTACTTGAAACACACGGTTTTTAGAGTGAAAAAGAAAGTCACTGGGCTAGCAATGTTGCACTTACTCCTGTACTCATATGTATAATACTTAATAACACACAAAATATTAAATCTCGTGCACATTCAAGTAACACTTGAAGCCAAAAAAGTAAGCAATGAAGAGAAATGAGAGGCAGCATTCTGTATCTTCTTTTTCGGTAGATATTGCAGCCCACAGTAATTGTTGAGACTCAAAATGATATAGTTTTCTGGTGTGAATTCTTCTATAATTGAGGGAATTTTGTACTCAGCAGAAGTTAGGTTATAGTGATGCACCTAATAGTAATAGTGCTTTTTGCTTAACGTTCGATGATTGTAGCTCACAACGACATCATTTTTTTGGTTTGACCTTTTGCTCTAATATCGTGTAGAAGGCATTGTACTTCATCAGCATTG
>JACJUY010003174.1:52151-74372 GCA_014220935.1 Platorchestia sp. MABIK | reverse complement strand
GGTTGTAATGACGGTGGTTGTAACGAGGTGGTTGTAATGACGGTGGTTGTAACGAGGTGGTTGTAACGAGGGGGTTGTAATGACGGTTGTTGTAACGAATTGGTTGTAATGAAGTGGTTGTAATAACGGTGGTTGTGATGAGGTGGTTGTAATGAGGTGGATGTAACGAAGTGGTTGTAATGAGGTGGTTGTAACGAGGTGGTTGAAATGACGGTGGTTGCAGTGACGGTGGTTGCAATGACGGTGGTTGTAATGACGGTGGTTTTTACATATTTGTAGTCGTGCAAAATATGTATGTTCCGGAATCAGATTTTCGGACTGCATCAGATGAGAATATCGAGACAGCTCCAATAAAACAATAACCAATTGTAACTCTGATTTTCACACATTCCACTTGAACTGTTTGCGCTTACAAGGACAAACCCATTGTTTTTTTCAGTTTCCTTAAATTTCATTTTTCTGTAGACAATGTTTTTCGTACATGCCATCCTGTTACACATGCAAATGTTAGTATCAATTCTAAACATTTTAACTGCTTGCTAAGTAATAATGCAGAAAGAACTGCTTACCCCCAAGTAGGATAGGTAATAGATTTAGGTAATGGGTAATAGGCTTAGGATGGTGAAGTTTGTCGATCCCATGCTATAAGGACTGGCGCACAAAGGGATATACTGTTAGCTTACTTCAACCATAGATAAGCTTTAGAGATTTTTATCTTTCCTGCTCACTTTGCTTCATTTTGTTTTCACGCCGTCTTCACAAACGCTTCTATGTCTTTTCTTCCTCTTCCTATGTAACTTACTTCTTCAGCAGGCAGGGTTTTCAACTTTATGCAGAGATTCCACGATTTAATTTGTTCTAACTAAAATGATTTTTTTTTTGTGGAGGTATCTTTGCAGCAGAAAAAGAACCTTAAATTAATCACGAAACTACCACCAACCGCTTTAAATATTGACTCATCTCTCACTCATGACAACACGTAAGTCTGAAACGTGATTTTCTTGCAACAGTGACACTGGCTCAAGTGAACTCTGCATTCCCGCACCGTGACAGATCAGATTGCAAAAAGATGCAAGGCCTGAACTTTCGATCCCTAACTGTTCACCCGACTCATGTTAAGAGCGAAGACTTCCAAGTGCATTTCCTTTTTCATTCTCCACCGTAAAACGACATCAAAAGCTCGACACAAACCTCCAGCAGGACAAAAACTGCTGCTTTTTGCAGTGAGGAGAATGCTTGCCTGAGCAAGAGAACGACATGGATGGATTGAAGCAATCTGGCGCGCGTGAAACGCAAAGTAAGCGAAGTGTAAAACCTTGTAATTGCGCAGGCGAGCACACGGACGAAGTTTGGACTGTTGTGCCGCTGAGAGTAAGCCGGAGGCTCAACTTCTAATCTTTTGGCCCGTGACAATTCTACCAGAAACCTCCTCGACATTGCGGCCTCATCGATCCTTTTACCTAGAGAACAAAATCCGTACTGAAAATGAAAGACGAGAGCCATGAGTATGCGTTCCTCTAGCCGTCTTCCGTATAATATTCGCTAGTTTTGTTAGTACCTCTGTTCAGAAATATTTAAAACCATCCTTTCTCTCTGTTGTTATACGTACAGTTTTTACTTGAAAAATTATCGTGCAAATTATGTGCGTTGTTTAATCATCGTCGAAAGAGAACTCCGTTGATCCATATCCATGGTTATCTGCTGCGACAGTTATCAATAATTCCCACAAGGGTAGCCAG
This sequence comes from Platorchestia sp. MABIK, assembly GCA_014220935.1. Classification (NCBI taxonomy): domain Eukaryota; kingdom Metazoa; phylum Arthropoda; class Malacostraca; order Amphipoda; family Talitridae; genus Platorchestia; species Platorchestia sp. MABIK. The sequence continues at coordinate 72,633 of JACJUY010003174.1, read as the reverse complement.
TCTCTCTATTTAAGAATATTTACAACCATCCTTTCCCTTTGTTATTATGCATACAGTTTCCCCTTGAACCATCCTTTCCTTTTGTTTTCCCCTCTGTTTGAACAGTTTTCACTTGAAAAAATTCTCGTTCAAGCTTGACGTAATATCGAACCATCGTCAAAAGGGAACTATATATCTAGATCCGTCTCCGTGGTTATCTATTGCGACAGACTCTCCTTTGCTTCAACACAAGCCCCATTCTCGACTTCCGCGGCACTTTCACACAGACTGCCTTTGGTGCCGAAATATTTCAAAGAGCTACAGCTGTTCTTTTCAGCCGCTGTCCCTTGTGCCATTGTGGTGAGAATTGTGAGCTTGGCATCTTATCATAGCCTCGAGAATTTGGCCCTCCATTTCCATCGAGAGTTTCTTCTTCCAGCTAAAATGAAGTGTTAGCTCATTAGCTGGAGATCGAAGTAGTCGGGTTTTCGGCTTTAAAATTGTTGCGTTTCGGTCACAGCTGAAGTGACTGAAGCATTCCAACTTTAAAAGAAGCGTTGCTCTCAGCAATGCTGCATCAAGACAAAGGTTTTTTCCTATTAACAATTCGAATTGAGATAGTTTTCAAAAATTTATCAGCGCCCTGTCTTGTGGCTGTTGATTTCTATCCTCTGATGGATAGAAATGCAATGCCATTTCGAGTCAATTATTTTGAGGCAAAGAAAAATTCGGTGATTTATATGTTGCTTAGAAATAATCAAACTACAGATTAACCTGGAAACAGACAAAGCAATTAAAAAGTTGATCTCACGCAGTGAAATTTAATAAGTTTAAATTAAAGTAAAAATAGAACAGCACGTTAGTAAAATGTCCGTGATAAACGTTGTCTCCAAGCGAGCTTCATTTAAACGCTCCGAAGTGAGCCATTGAGCTCTACGGTGTTAGCATGTTTATTACACGCCTGTCACATACAAACATATTTTTATTTTATTTTAGCTAACATGTTCCCTTGGAATCGAGTTACGTTATCTGTTAAAGCTTCAGTTCTCATCACAAGAGCTTTAAGGGGCGATTAAGACTCCAGCAACGATTCTCTCTATCGAGAAACTTCATGAAATGAAACTTTTTCCCACAAACTGGAAGCTTTTTAGCTACGTATAAAACGGCCTCAGATAGATACCTAACGCCAGCCTTATCTCCAGTCTATTTTCACTTCATTTTAAGTGCGCTATTTCAACAATCCCTCGAACAAATGTAAGCACACATTTCGTTCGGATTCAAGGTTCACATTTGGTTGAGATTCCAGGCTCACGTTTGGTTGAGATTCAAGGCTCACATTTGGTTGAGATTCAAGGTTCACATTTGCTTCGGATTCAAGGTTCACTCTTGGTTGAGATCAGAGCACACATTTGATTCAGATTCAAGGTTTATCATTAGTTCAGATTCAAGGTTCACAATTGGTTCGGATTCAAGGTTCACTTTTGGTTCAGATTCAATGCACATATTTGATACAGATTCGAGGTTCACATTTCGTTGGATTCAAGGGCTCTGTTCTAAATGGAACGCTTGATCCACGCAGTTGCGTCATTTCGTAACAACGGAGGCCTCAGAGGGAGACCATCTTTTGTGGACTAGAAGTGCGTGCTAAATGGAAACGCAAGCCCCGACCATTCCTCTTCCGCAGTTGTTCCCGCAGCTAATCGCCGAGTTGGACAACATCTAATGAAAGTTATCACCAAGAGTTGATTGCGCTCACAGCCTTGATATTCCGGAATAACAGCAAAGGAATGCTAAAGCGAATTATGTGAACCTTCGTTTCTCGAAACGATTTCTGTATCTTGGATCCTCGTTGTTCCTCAACGCTTTCTGTTGTTCAGCGCCGTCTCACGCCGAGCTCTTGAGGCTAGGCTACCCACACAACTACATAGAAGGATATTTAGCAAAAACATTTCGTTCTATTTCACAATTGCATAAATTGTTTTTATGCCCATTTCTTTACTTGGTCGTTCCACTGGAAATTTTTGGTGATATTTCATTTTGTATAGATGCCGAACTTATTTTAAGAGTGGAATATAATTCAAGCAACATAAGCAAAACACTACATTGAATATTCAATAAAAACCCTCTAGAAGGACTTCATAGGAATTTTAATTTTACACTTGTTCTTGCTTCTCTTTGAATTTAATATCTCATCTGTATTTCTGATCATGATCTGAAAACAAGCCTTCAATTACGCAAAATAATCCTATGGAAAGCTCAGCTTAAGAGAATACAGATTAGTTCAGCTCACACCCATTATATATAACTTGAATCAAGCTTCGTATTAGTTAGGCTAATTTTTGTTCGTTCAATTCAAGGACAGCATAAAATGATTCATAACTCGAGGATCAAAATAATTTTGCTGTCATAACGTCTATCGCTTTTTCATACTTTAAATAATTCATCAATGAAGTGAATACCTTATTGTGCTTCGTGCTCTTGCCGGTAATAATCCTTGGGAAATCCATTCGCAAAATGCACAAGTCTTTTTACCTTGCCAAAGAAGTAAATTGGGAAGCCTTGGCTGGGAGGAACCTTTTGAATCGGAGAACTCGTGATCAAAGAACTTGTGGCTCCCGTACCGGGGTGAGCGAAAAGAAATCTCTGACAACTTCGTGGAGCTACGCTGGTCGCTGCATCACATGGTGGCGTCTCAATTACCTCAGCGCAAACCACCTCCACCGTATTGACCAGACCACTCAACCTTGCGGTGAAATAACGTGTGTATTGATGAAGGAAAATTAGCTCCCTCTTATGAACATTTCGGGACATCCCTTAAGACACAGCCTTTGATATTAGTTTCTTTTCAGGTAAGCCTAGACTGAAAAGAAGAGTGAACAAAGAACAAAACATTAGCAGAAAAAAGGAGTATCTCATAACTTTAAAAAATAGTTCATAAAACGAAATATTCACCTTTTACCCAGCACATACTGAGAAAAATTTCATTTTTTTTTTAAAGTCTCTACCTTTCTTGCGAAGAGAATCGCATGCATCATGTCCCCTTTTTTTCATCTAAAGAGAATTTCTCTTGCGTTTGACCCATGCAAAAAATGTGATTTCAAAACAACGCTCACCCCACAAACCTTCGCTTAAGTGTTTGGCAATGATTTAAAATCAACGAATTTTGTATAAATTTATCCTTACTCAACACTGTTCGCCATACCCTCCCGCTCTTCCCGTAGTAAGCTTGTTCTGCACTGTCACCGCAGCCCTCGAGATGGAGCAAACACCCTTGAACAACGGCAGTCCCCACTCAAGAGAAAGTTTGAAGCTCTTGACAGGACCTCTTGATTCTTGGAGCAGTGCACAAGACGGCTTCAAGTGCCTCATGGAGACACTTTTGGCATCAGCTCCATGGAGAAGCTCGAGCTCTCGTCATGCTCCAAGTGCCGCGTCAGTCTCCTCATTTTCTGAAGGCATTATGAGATGGTGGCTCGCTCTATTCAAATTTTAGGAAACGAGGAGTTCCGACACCGAAAGATGCTTTGAGACAAGCAGGAGAAAATTTACGGGAGTTGGGTATCGGAAAATGCAAGAATCTTAATAATGAATCATGAGTTGAGAATTTTAATAAGTGGGAAATGTGCTTCGTTTATTGGAAAGTACTTCTTTAAAGCGAAAGTAGCGGGGAAAGAACTTGTTTAACGAGCGTTGTCGGAAAAACTGAAACCTTAAAAGTGCCTTCAACTTCAATATCCAGTTATGGGCAAATTTTACTTCAGCGAAAACAGAATTGTTCTAAAAACAGAATTGTTCTGAAAGGAAGGGCTTAACGCGCTCCGTACTTTACAACGTTCTAAACTCTCGTCAACGTTTCGAAATTAAAAAACTATCCATAAGTGAAATAATATTTTCCTTCTGATAAAAACGCTACTTCATTCCTGTGATATCCATAGTCAACACCGTTCAACCAAACTTTATACATTGTTTTTTTTTGCTATGAACGGCTTAGCTTACAGAATTTGAATGACACCAGGAAATACTGTAATTTAGGCAATCACGAATGATTCTGAACTTGGCATCCACGATTGATTCTGAACTTGGTAATTACGATTGATTCTGAACTTGGCATCCACGATTGATTCTGAACTTGGCAATTACGATTGATTCTGAACTTGTCATCTACGATTGATTCTGAACTTGGCTATTACGATTGATTCTGAACTTGGCAATTACGATTGATTCTGAGCTTGGCATCCACGATTGGTTCTGAACATGTTCATTGATAAAAGTATAATTCGCAGTGTCCAGCAGAAAATTGGAAACGGATCACATTAAATTTTAAAAGTATCTAAGAAGTAATTTTGAAACCTTTCATTGGTCGGTACATCACGCATGTTTTTCAGAGCGTTAACATCACTTCAATGCAAATGATGAAGGATAATTTCCTCTTACCTTTTTAAATAAAATGCGATGTGCAAAGATTGATCCTAAAATATTTCTCCTTGCATTCAAAATTGCAATAATGGAAGTTTCAGCGTTCCATTTGTCTATTGAAGCTCCACCAATGTCGCAACAAAGAGCAACTTGCTCCTCTTTTTGTACCATCTTGGTCCTATGGTCCCCAACCATTTCTCTTCAAGCTCTGAATTTCGTAATAAGAGCAGAGCGCTACTTTTTTCTGTACCATTTCGACCCGATGATCTTCAACCATTCCTGATGAAGCATCAAATTATGTAATGAGAGCAAACTACACCTCTTTTTAGGCAGTATTGGTCCCTTGATCCGCCACCATTTCTCTTGAAACTTCAAGGCCGCGTGAAGTCATCAATATTACACGAAGTCCGGCTAATCTCGTAGTGCCCTTACCGAGCGGCAGAAATTTATTTCCCAAATTCATACACTCAGTGGCATGGGGTCTTAATCTCGTGTTAATGAAATCAGATTTGCAAACTGAGTTCTCGACTGCCAAATTTTCGTCTGCGGAAAATTTCACACACACGCAAATTTATTGTTTTCAGTGAAATAAAAGATGATTTAAGAGCTTATCAAACTCATCTCCAGCTTGGCAACGCAATGCAAACAAAACGCGAAAGCAAGCCTGAAACTGAGTTCAATGTGAAATGGGACCATCAAACCAAAATCTGAGGAAATTGCCTCACGATTCAGCTCATTTGAATCTTAGATGAGTTGATGAATAGAAAATTGCGTGATTGTAAAATGAGAGCATTCTGTCGTCCAAAATGCACAATTGAATTCTGACCAACTTCCGTGTCTGATTAGAGCAGAAATGCAGGAATAATTCTCGACCAATTATGGTCAAATGCACAGTTACATCTCTACCAATTACGGACACATGCACAGTTACATCTCTACCAATTACGGACAAATACAGTTACATCTCTACCAATTATGGTCTACAGGGTTACATATCTACCAGTTACGATCAAATACAGACTTACATCTCTACCAATTACCGTCAAATAAAATAGCCACTGTCTTCATAAACCTCTGGAAGCATCGAGAATTTCAAAAGACCACAACTACCCAAGCCGTATTCAGATGGAGGAGATTTAGTCAGAACAACACTTCCAAACAAACTGCATCAGAAAGAAATGATATTTTAATATAAATATACATGCATCTATAAATTCAGATGCAAATTATTTCTGTATCTATATTATTTTTGATGTATAAATGTATAAAAAAGTCATATTTCCGCTACCAAGCATGGTGCAGCAGAATGAAATTATACTAAATATAAATAAACATGCATCTCTATTTCAATATGAATATAAATACATAATGCAATCGTAGTTTTGTATTTTCAATGTTTACATGATGAAGTGCACCCTGCACTGTAATTTTTGCTCTACTTAGAGCTCCTCGATGCATGACAAGCTTCGATTTGAAAGAAAATAAAAAAAAAACATATACACCTCGTAACGTATAGCAACGGCTTTATGAAGTCTTGTAAATTCTAAAACGAGTTCGCCTCACGTCTCTTTTATTTTCATATCGTCGCTAGCTTCACATTTAGTCCACTTTGAAACGATCTTGGGCCTACTTATATTCTGAACTTTTCTTTGCCTCATGCTGTCCAATATGCAACTGACGTCATACACAAAACGAATTGACCTCTTCATTCGATTTCTAAATCTGAAACAATTTCCATTTCACATCTTAAAGACTTTTGCGCTCATTTCTTCTGACTCATTTCAAACGCATTTCTTATGATGCGTTTCTTATTTTTCACATCTTACCGATTTTTGTCCGCATTTCTTCCAACTCGTTTCAAACGCATTGCTTGTGACCCGTTTCCTCTCTCTCACGGCTTAACGACTTTTACCCTCATTTCCACAGCGCCTCATGCTTGTCCAACGCTTAAATCACCTTCGGAGCCATGCTTCTTCAAACATTTCCCACTTGACGCTCTTGCAGGCCCATCAATAGTGACCGATGGCCGAGCGTTCCAACCAGACTACGAAGAGCGTCCGAAGTCTGTCGCTCCAGGAACCCGCTAAAGCGAACCCCGGCGCAGTTGTTTACAGGCTTGAGGCCCTTCTTTTTTCTGCACAGCAATCTATCGTCTCTTGACGCGTGTTTTCGGTGAAGGAGGGCACGTAGAATGGGAACCCTTAAGAAGAGGCCAGAAGAAACTGCTGTCGGTTCGTTCTCTAGGAACTTGCGTAAATTTAATTTCATATGACTGTGTAAGAATGGTCAACAACAACATTATCATCTTGGGTTATTTAACACTTTGACCGCCACGTGCGCCGCCGGTGGTTACGGACGGGATTTTCAAAAAACTGATGACTGAACAGTTATTTTCATAAATACTAATTCAAAGGTAAATGAAACCGCAATCCAGTTAATGTTTGCAATTTTCAAAATTGCTCACAACAAATGACCTAAAGTTTGAATTGAATATCGAATTTCAGTTTAACCCATCGCTTTCGACGTGTTAAATGGAAGTTAGTGTTCGTACGTGAAAAGGTTTGTCGTCAGGTTTGCTTCAAAAAAACCATAGTGGAAGTGATCACTTCCGAGGGTAAAATTACGTTCCTCTACCCAGAAAAATGCAAAATTCTTCATTCGGAAGACCTGGTGAATATATGTTACAGAAGAACAAAAAGACTTCATAAATTATTTATTTTTAAGTTAAACATCACTCTTTAAAAGCTTTATGCAATTCATACTATGTTATGTGACGAGTACATCTGAATGAATTAAATTACTGATTACTCAAATTCAAATTATTTAAAAAAATGCTTCTATCATTTACAGACCGCTTTCAACTTATGCGATTTCTTCGCCCCCGCTTCAACAATTGACAAACTTGTCAACAAATCATCAGTTCAATTCCTTCACATGGACCAAAAAAAGTGTTACCTTTTTTGTTTTGTTAAATTTCACCAAACGGCTCTTGCCCTGAGTTCTACAAAAAATTTTCATAAATAAATCTATGTCGGTTTATTCCATGATTAGAGAATATGAACGCTAAAATTCTAGAAATATTTAATCAGCACAACTCTCAGGCCTTATTGATGCTGGAAAAAATTACTGCCTTTTCAAAATTTACAAAAAACATCACAGAGTTCAGACCAACTTCTCACAAAACACCTAAAAACTGGAAATATATAAGCTATATTTTAATTCCGAGCCGACGGCTTACATTTACTCGCGATTTTCACCTGCGATCATTCTTTCCAAAAACAACCGTAGTGGATTAAAGTTTTTTGGTGTCGACCTTGCTTGTCAAATTGAAGCCTGCAAGAAATGCTTTACACCACGGTCGTGCCTCAGGGTTGTGTCGTGCGCTTGTTTCTGTGGAGACGCGAAACTGTCTGTTTTTGTAGAAACTCGAAACGTCCATTTTTTTTAAGACTAGAAACAGTCCGTTAATGTAGAAACTCGAAACAGTCGGTTTATGTAGAATCCGGAAAAACTCTCTGTTTGTGTAGAAACCCGAAATAGTCCGTTTTTGTAGAAACTCAAAACAGTCAGTTTATGTAGAAATTCGAAACAGTCCGTTTTTGTAGAAACTCAAAACAGTCAGTTTATGTAGAAACTCAAAAAAGTCAGTTTATGTAGAAAAACGAAATAGTCCGTTTTTGTAGAAACTCGAACAGTCCGTTTTGTCTGTAGAAACTCAAAAGAGTCCGATTGTTTCCTGGAAAAATCAAAACCCGACGACGTGTGTTATGAAAGTCAGCGGCGGGTAAAATAGGATGGCTGTGTAAATAATGCCCTCACCGTGGGAGCGATGCCTGCCGAATTGCACCTCAGGGGAAATGCGCCAGCACGTCTGCTCCAATGGTCGATAAAAGGAACTGACGCCAGAGTTCTAGAAAAATGGCGATGACAAAATTCGAGGAAGCTTCCGACAACAAAATTTCAGAAAAATGATGATACCAAAATTCTAGAGAAATGACACCAAAATTAAAAAAAATGTTGACTGCCCCAAAATTTGAGGTTACTGGTGTCAAAATTCTAGGATATTGACGATTTCAAAATTCGAGGAAGATGCCGATGCCAAAATTCGAGGAATTGGCCGATGCCAAATTCGAGGATGTTATCGATACCAAAATTCAAGGAAGCTGCCGATGGCAAAATTCGAGGATGTTTCCCTAAAGATGAACAGATGATGTGGCTAAATTAGGGTTCAGAATCCGTACGTTTGGGTACTTTGCACGAAAAGAAAAAATCCCAAACTATGTAATTTTGGGGAGAAAAATAGATCAATTTGACAACCGTGGAATAGATCGAAACAACCAAAGCTTGAACGTCCATTCCTGCCATCACGGCCACAGCGCTGACTCGGAGGAAGCAAAGTTAATACGTTATTTTAACTTTTCTCGGAGTCGAAGAATGCCAATAATAAGACGAAGAATCTGAATGCTGTTCGACATCTAATGTTAGATTGAATAAGCCAATGTAATGTCACTAGGGAGATTTCTGATAAAATCACATTAATTTGATTTTACGCATTTTCAATAATCGTATAGATTTTTTACAAGAACAGTTACGACAAACTAGGGGGTTATACGTGAATCCAACCACCAATTTTGAATAGACATAATTTAGTTCAGCGCACTAGAACTTCTTATAGTCACTGTGTAACAAAGTGATAACTCTAGAACAGAAGAGTATAATTTAATCATAGTCTATCCTCAAGTTATAGATCATCTCATGCAAACCTCAACTAATTTGTGTTAAATTTAGTCACATCAAAGTTAGTCCTATTACAGTAATTCCCACTAAAGTTAGTCACATTTATTCAACAAGTAAGATGTCCAATTCAATCTTTGAATAAGTGGGACAATTTTTCCTTATTAGTTGAGCTTCGCAAATGTCATTTAATTTTGTTATGGATTGGGAATTTGTCAGTAAATTTTTCTAATTAATAATAATAAAGGCCAATCAGCGTCAAAAATCGATCATTCTAGGTCTGAAAATACTAAAGTAAAACGCAATAAGGGTTATATTTTTTACCCAATAAGGTTGATAAATTTATCAATTTTAGACATTTATAACATTTCTGAAAGTCCATAAGCCACTACAAAGACTTCCCCCCCCAACACGACGTTGAAAATAAATATTTATACGTAAATAAATAATTAAATGCCGTCAGCGCTAAATCTAGTTCAGCAATGAACGTAATTGAAGACCACTGCTTCGATGAACAATGAAAATAAATTCAATAAAACAAAACTATTGCTACTGCGTACGCGCTATATTGCTTCCGAAACCAAACTACCGACCAAACTTGTCCAATAAACGATCTGTCCCCCAATTTGAAGGTTCATGTTCAGAATTTTTTAATCAAACTCTCATGGCATCGCCTGTCTGAATAATACGGTCATCCATTATGCAGAATAATTTGACACCCTACCATTGAGTACACATGAAACATTCAATTTGAGGACCCGGCAGATACAACTGCATCCCGACACGGTTCAGAAATTCGCGGAATTTCATTGGCCGGTGCCCGGTTCGCTTTTGGTTTATTCCAGCGGCGGCGATGAAGAAAGCCAGCACAACTCGCATCGCGTTTCAAAGTAAACGAAGTTGCTTTCGGCTGCCAGTTTTGAATTTCCCAGAGAGGATAATTGCCTACCACCGCTTCCATGGATCCCGAGAATCCTGAAAATGAACAATGAAACGCACAGCATCCTCTCTCTCATCCCTCCCTCTTTCCTTCCCTCCTCCTCACTCTCTCCCCGTCCGCCTTCACCGCTGTCAGAATCCCGATAACGAGAAGTGCTATCGAGATGTTGTTCTCGGCACAACGGGGGCAGGAAAAACGTTAAAGCCAATTGTGAACCTGAAATGGGCTCATGCTGCGCCAAAAACGGGTTTGGGATTGGTGCTCATGTGGCAGAATACGCCTTCGATAGTCTTTCACTTGAGTGATTTCCGAGCATCGCTCTTCTGAAATAATTTATTATTAAAACTATGCACTGCTTATCCGGTAAACAGCGTCAGTGTTTTACAAAAATTGCAAAGGATTTTAGATAAAAAAGACATTTTCAACAATGCACAGGGTATCCAGAAAACGGCGTCATTGTTTCAACGAAATTGCTGAGGATTTTTGGATAAACGTCTCAAAAATGTTCACTTCTTTCATAGAAATTTTTTTTATTCTAAATGAACCTTTACGACACAAAAAAAATCCCTTGACACAGATTTCATCGTGAAAATACATTTGTAAAATGACTTATAAACCAATGTAAAATGACTGGCAATGCTGATAAGCATTGGCTTTATGGAAGGAATGACGACGGCTTTTTGTTCTTTGCAATGTACTTTGCCGTCAATATTTCATTCAGGATTTGAAATAACGAAAACAAGTTATTGATCAGAAGAAATAATTCTATATTTATAATAAACTAAACTGATTTTTTTGTAAGTTTCAAAATAAATGCTTTATTTCCTTTTGAGCGCCCCATATAATTTTCATAAGATGTAATGCTGGAAACGTTTGTAAGACGCAATTCCTCAACAACTTTTCGATGATTTTGAGTAAATACAAATGTTGCGCAGGTGCAGCATCAAACGACGTCACGGAATCTTCGGGATAGTTTTAAACCATTCCCGTAGGAAGCATGAGGAATAACAAATGAAACAGTAAAACATGTGCAGCAATTTTGTTCATGATTTGTTCATTATTCCTATTTCTTTGCTGGGAAATTATTCAAATATGATTAAGTCTTAGCCATGATTGCTGCATCCATCATAACGTATTTTATGAACAAGTTAACATCGTGCTACACATTTTTTACTCATTTCCCTTCCAGTGCATCGTGATAATGAATCCGAGGAATTGCTTGAAATCTTTAAGTGAATCTTCTCAAGTCTTACATCAATTCTCCTCTTCTTGGAATCTGCATGAGGGTCAAGAAAAAAGCGGATTGCAGAATTATTGATCAGAAAAATCGCGTAAAAAATATAGATCTTCTATAGATCCTTTTGCTCTGTCGTTCAGAGCAAAAAGATAATTGCTTAAGAAATATGTCACCTTTGCTTGGAGTTTCCATGCTGGAGGATCACAGAGCATTTCAGTTTCCGCACTCAAATACCGTATGGCATTTGAGTTTCCTTGATTAAATACCGTAGAGCATTTTAGCTACCTTGCTAAAATACCGCAGAAAATTTGAGTTTTCTCACTTAAATACCGCAGATCATTTGAGTTTTCATGTTAAATACCGCAGAACATTTGAGTTTTCTTGCTTAAATACATCAGAGCATTTGAGGTTCCTTGCGTAAATACCTCAACCATCTGAGTTTCATTGCTTAAATACCGCAGGGCATTTGAGTTTCCACGCTTCAGTATAGCAGAACATTTTAGTTTCCATGCCTGAGTACCGCAGAACATTTGAGTTTCCACGCTTAAGCATAGCAGAACATTTTAGTTTCCATGCCTGAGTACCGCAGAACATTTGAGTTTCCACGCTTAAGTACCGCAAAGCATGTGAGTTTCCACGCTTGAGTACCACAGAACATTCGAGTTTCCACGCTTTAAAACCGCATGACATTCGAGCAACAGCTTTAAGAGCTGCATCATTTCCACGTCGAAACTTTGGCTAAAGTTTCGGCACAATGCTGAGTGACTGATACGTCAGCACTGAGAATTGCCTTCGATTTCACGCACAGAAAGAAATTAGTTTTTCTTTTTGCGGACCGTGAATCGCGTTACTGGAATGCAGTTATAATTTGGACTTCATGGGAACCGCGAACTGGTGGTAGAGAAAGCGCGCTTTTTATGTGAAATGTTGGAGGGTTAGAAATTCTACAACGCGATGCCGGTGCTTCTTCCCAGTGGGAAAAAAAACTGAACAATGATTCTGCCCACGATCTAGGTGTGCCAAATACAAAACTGTTCAACTATAGGGACGCTTCATTGCGTCCTGGTGTTTATGAAAATCTGTCTGAAAAACAAGGAATGAAATAGTGTGATCGACTTAACATAAATCAGACTTCTGTTGTGAAATTTGTCAGCCTGAGAATAAGACAATGTTTCATCATTCATTGGAAATGTCAAATTCACATTTCAAGCCGAAAACGTGTTGGAAAATGGTTCAACTTTCGCAACCTTTTTGACTTCACAGGCGAGGTTCTCCTTCCCTGACAGACTGTGAGAGCATTCCCTTCGTTGCAATAGAATGCAGAATTTTTTCTATGCAAATACTTTTATTTGTACTGTATTGTTTTAAACGGATATTCTTGGATTTATACTACATTTATATATTATGAGCACCATTGATGAGCCTCATAGAGTGTACGAGTGTATTAGGGGAATTAATAAAGGGTGTTGCGGCATAGAAATTCATGCATGAGAAATTACATATTAATTCACATTTGCGTGCTCACAACACCTCAGTGTCATACATACACACTTCCACACCTGTGACTTATGGCATATACCTTTGTTGTTTTAAATTAGTTATGATGTGCGAATATAATTGTTAATTTTTATTTCTGCTTTAATTCGTTCAAAAAATTAAAATTTCCCTGCTTTTCTTGGGGAAGGATCTTTCCTGGTAGTTCTACATCCGTTTTAAAAACATTCAAGGGAACGACAGTAAATATGATCAATAATTTATCGAACACTCATTTTCTAAAATTTTCAAAATGTTTCAACGTATATGGTTGAAAAAGATCTAAGCGGTATAACCTTTGAGATTTCAAGTTTCCTTGAAAATTGAAATGCTCAGCCACGCTTGTTCAAATTGAGCACCACTCAGCTAACGAGACTCATTGTAAAATGATTTTATAGTTTAAGAAACTAAATCATCACTGGTAGTGAATCATCAAACCTCTTTTGGATGAGTTTGTGGTTCTTTTAAAATTTGATATGATGAGGCAGCAACATTTTCGCAATAATCTTCCAAATTTCATTTTAATTTGAGATGGCAGTAACATTTAAGAGAAATACTAGTTTCTCATTCATATTTAACAGCGCACAAAACAGTTTCTACGTAATTTTAATGGTTACGTAGAATATTCAAGAGTTTCCAAAATTACTACCATTACTCCCAGAAATTGTTTTTAAAGAAAACTAAATGGATTTTTAGCTGAGAAATGTTGCACAAAACTCTCTTCGAAAACCTCGCAGTTAATCTCATCGTTTTTATATAAAACGTTAATTTACAGTAGCTTGTGACAGTAATATGACTGTATTCAATAATTTGCTGCCCTAAAACCATGACTCAATTTTTGAGCAATATTTTTTCAGCGCTGTTTTATGTATCAATCAAACCCTCGTTGGAGATTTTTCAACTCGTCAAATTCAATTTTGAAAAACTCTCCTAGGCTACAACAAATTTTCCTCAACTAAAAAAAAAATTATGATCTAGAATTTTTTTCTGAATTCCATTAAGCCAGCACTGATATAGTTCATCTCGCAACACTCGAGCGCCAAAGTGCAATCTAACCAATGAGCATTTAAACATTCCAACCCCAGAACACGCACAAAAACATTAAGAACGTAATTGTCCAGAGAATGTTCCTCGAGTGTTTGGACACTTGATGGCCGAGCGCTATTTCTTGTTCCCTTTGTTGGTTTCGAACAACGCGCTCATTTTTAGACGCGCGATGTAAGAATTCAATGGCAACTGAAATGAAAGCTGTAACTGATTTTCAACTGAAATAAAACGCTGATTATTCTGTGAACTTGTCTTTCAAATATGAATTATTTATAATTTAAATAGGTGGAACGCGCAGCATAATTGTAATTAAGCAAACTTGCGTATGCAAAACCTAAACTCCATTTTAACGCTGATGATTCAAATAAATATACAGCAAGACAAATCAGTAACGTGTCCCTTAAATTTCTTAATAAAATTTTTACAAATCAGTGATGTGCTGAAGTTTACTTTTGATCTTAGTTACTACGATTTAAATTAGCTTATGATGACTATTTTGAAACGTGTATGTTATTTCCTTTAAATCTAAATCGAACTATCTGACTTCCTTATTGTTTATTTCCATTACGGAAGCTCGTGACGAACAGAGCTTGTGACCGATAGCTAAAAACAATCCATTAAACGCTGGACGTACTTCAAAAAATCATAATTCCCCATAATCTACATTCAATTTGCAAAAGGAATGATATTCCCTTCTGATCCAGGTTATCTCGCTGCGGTTGTAAACACGGCTGTCGAAGTTACGCTCTCGTTCTAGATTAATATTGCAAATACTGCACCACGGACGCTTTTTATGAGTACAGATGACCTAATTTGGCCAGTATCTGGCCCGGTATCAGGCGAATGCATGATAAGTTATTTGCAGCGCCTGTATCCAATTTCCTACGTGATATTAAGTCGCCAGTTCCATCCTGGCCGCCTTCCTGTAACGCAATCAGGGTCGGCGACACACCTCCTGGTCTCATTACTTTCTTTATGTCCTGTATCGGCAGTGTGATATGAAGTTGCGATGTGCAGCGTCAAGATATGATGTACACCACAGATGTTATCCTGCAGTTTATGTGCCAGAGATCTGCTGTGTGATGCAAAGCTGTGATGTACGGCGTCAAGATGTGATGTACACCACAGATCTTATCCTGCAGTTTATGTGACATAGATCAGCAGTGCAATATAAAGTTTTGATGGACGGCACAGATCGCATTTATATGTATATTTTCGTTCGATTCTGCCTAGCGACGCGCATATTGGAGGCCCCGGACATTGAAATGACGGCAAGCAGGCGAGTGGGAGGCC
Organism: Platorchestia sp. MABIK; assembly: GCA_014220935.1. Classification (NCBI taxonomy): domain Eukaryota; kingdom Metazoa; phylum Arthropoda; class Malacostraca; order Amphipoda; family Talitridae; genus Platorchestia; species Platorchestia sp. MABIK. The sequence goes on along the minus strand of JACJUY010003174.1, from coordinate 57,454 downwards.
AATGCGACTGGCAAGCGCTACGCTCTCCAGCATTGGGCTGTCGTGAGCCCTTAATTCGAAATCCTTATTCAATAAGTCAAAAAGTTGCAATTCTAATGGAACCGGACTGACTAAAAATGCTTTGAAAAATGTTTCATGATTTTTTGCCACGTGAAAAATGCATTATTGGGAAAGTTGAGTGAAGATTTTGAACAAATGAGAGACCATGAGTCGGAAAAACACACACTATATTGCGGTTTGTTAGTTTGAACTTCACTGCGAAAACAGCCGAAGGGAGTGAGTTCAAGTTTCGAACGTTTTACTTCATGAACAACGATGCAATTACGATGCAATTAACCTCATGCGCATAATCAATTGCCCAAAAAAATGCGCAGCACAAACACACGTGAGCAGAGAGCCAGAAAAGCCGAACGAAATATTATGAGGTTTCCTCAAAATGTTTCAGAGCAGAAAAAGTCGGGTGAAGTTATTTATTTTCGCAACTGCAAAAATGGAAGTCCGAACTCGTCATACTTGTGTCTCAACCAGACTGTTGTCTCGCAACCACGCGAGACGTGTTTCTTCACACGTGTGTCGCTACCACTGTGGTCTCGCTACCACGCGAGACAGGTCTCTTCACACGTGTGTCTCTACCACTGTGGTCTCGCTACCACGCGAGACGAGCCTCTCTACACGCGTCTCACCCTCCTCCCAACCGTCGTCTCACCAACAAAAAGATGAGCCCAAATCGTCATTTTCCCCATCGTCCCCGAACCTAAGTTCTACGCTGTGCCCCCAAGACCACAAGTTGTACACCCCGATAAAACTTCCACAAACGTGCTCCAGGCACTCTAATAATTATCGAAAATCGGATTAGCAGCTTCAGATGCAGCTTTCTAAAGAGAGTTGTCGTGCCTCTTGTGTCAACGCAAAATTGGGAGAGCTTCGCTCCGAACTGACTACAAATTGGCTATTACTTCTGCTATGCATTGTTCAGTTCGTTTCCTGAGTTTCTTTGTGTGACTATTTCGTCTCTTGAATTTAACCATAGATTATTTGGTTTCTTGAATCGCTTTGTTAGATTATTTCATATCTTGAACTTCATTTTAGATTATTTCGTTTCTGGAATTTTGTGCTTAGATTACTTCCTATCATGAATTCCCTGGTAAAGTTACTTCTTTTCTTGAGTTTCGTTGTTAAATCATTTGCTTTCTGGAATTTCGTTCTTAAATTATTTCTGTTCTATAATTCCGTATCTTTATTGAATGCCTTGGGGTCTGGTATTATCGTCCTGTAAATAATCATCAAGTTTCAGGAAACATTAGTCAGATCTTAAAAATGGTTAGACATTTCTCAAACGCTATGCAACGCAAGTTTGTTCATTTTCTTTGAAAAAGTGAAACTTTTCTGACCAATACATGTAAAACGCTCAAAACATGAGCAGAAATGAAATGGAAACGGAATTGAATAACTGAAAACATTTTTTCCAAAGACAGCACGAACGCTGAATAAATTCTGTGTTTACAGTATCAAATTTTAAATGAAAAAATTGTGGCAAACAATTCGTGATCCTCCGCGTAACGCGTCATGATTTCCAAAGACATGGACTGGGAAACACGGGTGCGTTCCCTTGTAAACCGTCTTATGTAAACCAATAGTTTAATGTAAACAAAGTTTACCTTGTTAACTTTGAAAACCATCCAATGGAAACCGACAATCTAATGTAAACATGACTTACCTTCTAACTCTTGTAAAATATCCAATTTAAACAAGGTTTACCTTGTAATTCTTGTGAGCCATCTAATTTAAAGAAGGGTTACCATGTAAACTATCCAATGTAAACTAACAATCTAATGTAAACAAGATTTACCTTGTTAACTTTGTAACCCATCTCGCCCAGCACGCCCGTTGCAAAGTGTCCTCGTGAGAACCACCAGGAAACCCGTTGCGTCTCTGTCAAGCTACCGAAGATGATCGGCACTGCAACCTGAAGCCCCAAAAGGCTTCCAATATGAAGCAAATAAAGCCGACCTGACAAGCCTGCGGAATCAGCGACAGGAAATCAAGTAAAAGTTCTTTTCTGCGGTCGGAAGTGAGATATTGCGGCCCCTGCCAGCTCTGTTTCATCTCGGTAAACTTCGAGCTCTTTAAAGTGGCAGACCTCGCTCCAAGAGGAGAAGTTCTTAATTAAATTCGGGTTTAGCGATTTTTTAAGGTTTAGCAAATTGATGCAGAGTTTTGAAGGGGTGAAGGAAAAGTCAAATCAGTGTTAAGGTGAATAACAACAATAAGTTCAATACGAACCGGAAAGAAAATTTGAGAAGGATAGGCAAATCAGTGGTAAGATGAGTAATAATAAGCTCAATTATACAAATCGTACTGAGAATTTGAACCAAACTACACACTTCATATCACAACCAAAACGCTGCAGTGGGGACAGCATCTCATTTTCAGGATACTATAAAATGATATCCCGACAAGATCCTAACTCTGCTCAATTTTAACAGAGGAAATTTTATTGAAATCGGGTTATAATTCTAAACCTAAACGAGACTCTGATTTTTGCAACATCAGCATCTTTGTGTTCTTCGTCCTTGCGGCTTCAGGAATAGTTATTTGAAACTCGCAGAATGCGTTCATTTCAAAGCGAGGCTGTAATTTAGTTCAGATAAATCTGCAAGACTACACCAATTGCAGACTTCATTAATCCCAGAAACTTTTATTGCAGTTTGGAACAACTATTTAAGAGAATGGGAAATTTCCATTGAAATAATCATGCATCTGAAGAGCTATTGTGATTTTTTTAAATGGTAACAGAAGTTAATGAAGCAGTTCGCTAAAAATTTTGTAGTAATACGAAAAAGTAACCTCAAAGAGGGTGAAAATTGCACAGTGTTACTGCATTCACTTATTTTTTTAAATTCATTTGAAATATTCTTCTTCAGTGTCACACACAACGTAACTTTCATATCCCGCACAACGTGACGAAGAGTTGAGCGAGCAATTTTTACAGCGAGCAGATGAAAGATTTCATGGAGTTTATTGAGCGGTTGGACGGCCAGCATCAAAGTCCGCTTCCTGTGCCCTATTAGTTCTGAAGAAACATCAAGTGGAGCGATGCAGGGCGGTGAAAAGCGTTTAGCTGAGCTAATTATCACCTAAACGCTTCGTTTCTCCTGTGTACCTCTCAATTTATGATAAATTGAGTCTTCCCTTGATTCAGTTAGTGTTTTGGGCTGAATTTCCGCCTTGCAATAATGGAATATGCCTTACATAGTTTTACGTGCCCACACCCGTTTGAGCCTCATCAGATTGTTGAAAAAAAAAATTATCAACAGAGACGTAGAATGTTATTTTTAAATAATTATTTTAAAGAAGCCAACTACGAATATCTATACGGTTTTAATTTAAAACGAATATTCAAAATAACATATAATGTTACAAATTCAGAACTATATATTTCCCATGAATTGATTAATCATTATTCGTACTGGGAATAAAAATTGCAAACCAATGAACCACTTAAAACTCGGCAATAAACTCTAGAGGATACCGGAGAGGGCGAGTGAATTAATCAGCGAACGCTGGCAAATCAAAGCTTTGGCTTTTTACTTTGAGTTTTTCCTTTGATTCCGCAGGTTCAGAGTTCAAATAAAAAATGAACTCTAACAGAGACACGTCCGAGTTTCAGTCTCAGAGCCCAAAATTTCCGAGGGGACTGACATAGCCTGATATTTATCGATATTTTTTATGAACATAAGAGCTATAGAAGCAACACTGACTGTAATATAATATCTGTGTAATTTACTGTTGTAGTTTTTATCTATCATCAGCACATGAACTTGTGCGAGCTGAAAAAAATGGCTCAGTTAAATGTAATAATTGGAATTTTGAGTCTAATCAACAGTGCGCAACATAGATACTCACGGTAGAAATATTCAACGAACGACGACATGACGCTGAATTGCACTCAGAATATCTAACAACCATTAGCAGTTATCCGAAGACCTTTCTCCGTTGTCCTTCACCCATTATCCATAACCTATTATTCAATATTTATTATTCATGATCCATTACCTAATACTTATAATTACTTATCCATCACCTATTATTAATTATTGATTACCCATTAGCCATTATCATCAGCCATAATTCGTTGCCAGTAATCCAATACTCACTATTAATTATTCGTTACTCATTATTCATAATCCGTTATTCATTTCTCATTATCCATTATCCACGGATTATCATCCATTTCTGCAGTACCCATTATCCATTATTAGCGTAGAACTATGTATTATATTCTAAAAATCCTACGTACCAGTCAGTTGTGAGATGGAAGCTGAAATGGAGTTTTTGACTCTAATTTAGTCGCAAGAAAAGTTTATTTCCAGCGATGGGTATACACGCGTTCAAGCACAACCGGCTAATGTTCTGCGAATATTGATTTATTCAATTCGGGGAAATTACCATTTACTGTAAAATGAAGCGCATCATGGATAAAGAAAATCAACATCACTCTCTCACACAAATGAAACAGAAGCATGACATTCATTCAGTTTCTGGATAGCTTCAGTTCGAGAATTTCTGCGTTTTATAGGTGTATGAATTAGTGTGTGCGATCTTTCCACAACTATTATATGCGTTAGAGCTAAACATTCTTTCTCTCAAACTTGAAGTTTTCTTAATTCTGAGTTATGAAAAAAATTTGAATTGCAACAATCTTTTATGAAATAGTCTTAGTTCTTCGTATTTGAAAAAAAAATCAATTAACATTTTTAGACAGAACCAATGCCACATTTCATCTCTTTGTTTCAATAATTTTTATCTCTTCGTTCTAATAGTTTCATCTCTTTGTTACAATAATTCGATTACTTCGTGACAATTATTTCACCTCTTCGTTACAATTGTAGGATCACCCTCTAAAATTTCGACAGAGGGAACAATTCCTCTTTCTTTCCTGCCTGACCTCATTTGCTGCAACGGTGGCTGGAAAAACAGGATCTCTTTGTAATCTTTGAAAAGAACATCGAGTTGTTCACCTGAAAGTCGTAATTAACTATCACAAGTTGTTCTATCATTGGTGACATGAAACTTCTACTGCAATGACAACTCGTGTATCAGGGAACTCAGTTCGTTGAAACATTTTTGAAGCCTCTTTTTGAATTATAGTTGAGCATCAATCTAGGTTTCCGTACATCTCCTATAGCATTTAAAGTTTAGGTTGGGAATTGATGGCATCAACTCTGGGACACAGGGAACATTCAACTCTGGGACACAGGAAACATTCAATTCTGGGACACAGGGAACATTCAATTCTGGGA
>JACJUY010003174.1:40847-52081 GCA_014220935.1 Platorchestia sp. MABIK | reverse complement strand
ACACAGGAAACAATCAACTCTGGGATACAGGGAACATTCAACTCTGGGACACAGGGAACATTCAACTCTGGGACACAGGGAACATTCAACTCTAGGACACAGGAAACAATCAACTCTGGGACACAGGGAACATTCAACTCTGGGACACAGGGAACATTCAACTCTGGGACACAGGGAACATTCAACTCTGGGATGTAAATTCCGTTCATTAAGAAGACCCACACATAAAGTGATAAATTCAACATTAGAGGATAACATGAATACTCTACGAATGAACATCGCAGTTTTCTTTTTAAGCCAACTTTTGTTCCTCTAAGAAAAATAATCATCACTGAAAACCAAGCCTTGATTTGGTGAGTCTAAGGTATGTACAGGCTAAGCATTCTACACTAAATAAATAGTTACAAATTTTAATGAAGTTTTGATGTTATGCCCTAGAAATATAGATCCAAAGTTAGTTTCGTTTCAATCTTTTCATGGCAATAGTTCTAAGTAAATCTAATTAAATATTTAATTAAAGTATTGCGGAAGAAAAAAATTGTTTAAAATTGTTCGAAGTATTGTTTACTTTATGCAAGTTTCATTTCAATCTTTCGACTGGGCTAGTTTTAAGCAAAGATTTTATTGATGAATCGCCTGGCATTTTATTTAATTTTAAGTTATTTACCTCGTACAAACGAAGTAACTGCAATGTGTTCTAAATTTGCCGAAGCGTAAATTCTGTTCTCTTTAATGCGTTGACCGCGATGGGTTAAGAAAGTTCGAAATTAAACTTAAATTTAGAGTCGATTAAAGTCAGTAATTTAGAAAAAAGCAAGCTTCAACTATATCGTGCCTTCGTTTAGCTTTGATTAAGTATGCATAAAAATTCAGTTTGGGACTACTGGTCAGTCAGCAGGATTAATGAAATCCCCTCCGTGTACCACCGGTGTCTCATATCGTGAACATTTTTAAGACACTTTATGTCAGCGCCTTCGCTGCTCTATCTTCGACACAACGTGCGTCTGTACTGCTGTGCTTCTAAATATCTGGGCCAAAGATGCAAGTCACTGTGAAGAAGAAAATAAAACCTCTTTCACGCCAGTAGCTTCTTTTGAAGCTCGTAAAAATGTGTCACTAAGAAGAGTGGAAAAGGTGGGTCGTTCGCCAGCTCAGTGATAGTCAAGAAGAGTCTGTTGCATTCATCAGACACGTGTGAAACTTGCAGCTGATCTTTTCCTCTCTATTACAAGACAGACAAGAAAGGCACTGGGGTAAGTTGCTGCTAGCAATGGAATAAATAATAAGTCAATGTCAATTTGAGTTTTATTTCAGATCGAATGAAATAAATGGTATTTGCGATAGATGATAGGATGCGCGGCAGACTTTGCGGCTTGCATGATACATCCGAAAACTGCAGTTTTAGAGAAGCTCGTGTTAAGAAAGTATTAAAGTCTAAACTATTATTTTTTTCACCAAAATCGCGTTCCTCAAATTCCATTTATTGACATGTTTTCTCTTCTAATCATAAAACACTCATTTAAGGGAAATTATTTATGGTCAAATTGATCATTGGAAGAGACATAATTCCATCTATCGAAAGTTCTTCAACGAACAGTTAATACATTAAAGAGCCTGAAAAGAAGCACTTCTATTGGAGGAAAATTCTCCCGGATCGCTAAGTTACTTTTTCAGGGAACTTTCAACAGTCAATCAATAAGGCTTTTGGAAATATTCGTTAATGAAGAGTTTAAATCTAGAATTTTTCATTCTCATTGATTTCTCAGGCTATGAAACGAAAAAATCGCTTCCTGTCATTGTTCTTATTACAAAACCTAATGAGTCAAAGCAGGCTGACAAGTCTGTAACGGAATCACAAGACTTATAAGTATAGAGTGGCGTAAAATAAACGTATGGATTGTAACGGACCATCTTTTTTCGGTTCACTGCTGTCCAGTTTTTTCAGCACCCACAACTTTCTTCACCAAATTTTATCTTATTTTATTCTCTTCTTTCTCACATTTTTGTTTCAATGCGCCTTGTGCAAAGATTCCTCGTTCCCTCAATTTCATATGAAATGGTGGGCATATTTGAAATCGATGAGTTCTTTTCGCCTTCACAAACACAGCTATGAATTTCGCTCATAGCTCAGTAGCAAGTGACGGTGTTAGGCATGCGGCACGACTGCACAAATTAACGGAAATCTCTTCAGGAAGCCACGAAAACTACGATCAAAGTCAAATTTTAGAGACATTTCTTCTCTTAGCCAACATGAAAACCAATTACCTCTCACAAACTTTTTCGTTATGAATTAGAATCATGCTATTTGTATTTGAATAATGAAATTATTCATGTGTGCTATTACTCCTCGCTCTAAAACCTGGGATTGCGTTCATAAACATGTTTCATATTGTCGTAGTTAATGACGAACGTCCACTCGAGATGATCCACTAGGCTTTCTGCGCTTGTCGTTAATTTTATCATTGAAGAGCAATTCAAATCTTTTTTTGCAGACAAAGACTCGTATCCTATAATGAGGAACTCAATGGTACAAGTCTAGCTCACGGCAAAGAAAAAATTGTGGACATGCGGTGCGTATAAAGTAATGAGAACTTGTATCATATTTACCCTGCAGCCGTCGTCAAAAGCGGCTCCGCTACCGTAATGATGACGAGCATCCAATATCCTGGATGGCATCATCCGTTAACTCAGGTTTTTTGGACGACACAACGTGGGTAATGTTGTGTTGCAAAAGACTTTGCCTATGATGTGAATGAAGAGGCGTCTCTGGCTTGCTCTTCGGGTCCGCCTAGTAAAAGGGAGAGCTGAGACAGAAATTATTCATAAAGTGTAAAGTTCTTAACGCGACTTGATCGTATGAGCGTGAAAAATTGAAGCTTGATGTTGACTCGTCTATGAAAAGGGTATAACGTCGTTCGTGTAGAAACAGAAGCATAACACCTTTGCAGCAATTACTTGTACTCTAAGGTTTGCACAAATGCACTGTAGAAGAGTAAGACTACTGAAATTCAGCTGAATGGTGTATGCCGAAAATTTACAGTGGCCTTGCTTGGTCAATCATTCGAATTTAGAAGATGAAATTCTGGTGCGTATTATTGAAAACCTGCATCAAACCAGTCCCATCTAGTAATTCCAGTTGCGTCTTGTCTTATCTTTTATCAACTGCGATGCGTTCAGCAATTGAACTGATAGCCATTTTCACAAAACTCCAACTTTAGCCAACAGATGTGAGCTGAGAGGGAAGGGCCGTTCTTCGTTCTGGGGGAATTTAAAGGACTTAACTTAACCCATAATATCTCAGTTAATTTACTTATTTTCCACATCTCCTTAGCTTCATGAAACTGTTTCAACTTTGATATTCATTTTCATGTTTCACTTCATGACTGTTCCACTGAAGAGCTTTTTGCACTTCACGATTGCTCTCATTTTTTCTTTTTTAACTTTTCATCCTTACGAAATAGTCCAATTTCCTCACGCGTGAGTTTTTTTTTCAGATTGCTCGCATGTTATTCTCACTCGAGCCATAGTTTTATTTCATGTTTGCATATACGTTCCGTCAGAGATAAGAAGAATTTTAGAGAAGTCATTTTCGTTCTCTCATCCCGACTCTGCTCGCATCAGCTTTCTTTTCAGTTTTATTTTGCTATCATCGTAACAGTAAGTCTACCCGCGTCAGTCCTGCAGATTTGTTGAGGGTTTTATTTTTTTTTATTTTACAGCTCAGTTATGTAGCATTTTCTCCCTTGTGCAAACCTTGCTTCTCTCTTTCGTCTTCTAGCCTTTGAAAACATCACCCTATATCTTGCTTTGAACCTTTTGGTCTTATCAGCTAAATTCGTTCATACAAACCCCACTGGTATGTCTATACTCTACATGTCATGGAGGTGTCTAGAAGACATGTAGACGCATCTACTCGCGCTATAGTCAACATACCGTACGGCTTTTACTTGGTCTAGAGAGTGACTCTGTTCGTTGCTGTTTCTGCGATTTTCCAAAACGAAAGAATTCAACAGAGAAATAATACGTACTCAAACTGTTCGTTTCGGAACAAAGTTCACGAATGAATTATAGCTATAACTCAAAAAAGTCCCTCATTTTCTACTGCGTGAATGACTACGTAGAGATTATTTTATATTTCATGAGTCACATCTTTGTGTTTTTGCGAACGCCATCCATGAATTTTGGTGTTTGCTCGTGAAGAATTTAGTTTATAATTTGAATTCATTACCAGTTTTGAAGTTAAACTCAACATGGATGTTATCGCCTAGAGTAACCGATGATTATACCAATGAAATGCAAGCTAGAGAAATACATATATCTATCAAGCACGTGATAAATTTAAAAGAAGAAATTTAATTATCTGAGTTCACGTGGTTATAGAAAACTGAGCACGAAGTGAAAGTCAGTCTTTACTTCCTTCACTAAAATATTCAACTCGTGAACTCAACTTTTCATTAAATTTTTCCTTCAGCGAGACTCTCACTAAGGTTCATTTTCCGAGAACTATCATCGTGAATCGATTTTTGATTTCTCCAACAAAATTCTCAACTCGTAAGTTCAACTATTCATAAAAATTTTCCTAAAACTAGACTTTGGGTAACATTTTTTCCAGGAACCATCATCCAAAGAAAAAAAACGACGGACTAAACTCAAACAACGACGTAACCAGAATTGCCCATGCCAATTAATTTTGTAAACTCCCAAGACCCACAAGCGATGGCAACGTTAAGATTTTTAAATCTCCAATTCAAGTCCAGGACCGCCGCTTAAAACATTATTTCTTGCCATTGGAACGCGGAAGTGATTTTTCGACCGTCAGTTGCCCTCCCCAGTGCCTTAGGAGTTCATTTTTCTGGAGCTGGCCGGTGGGAGTGGACCCATTTTTCTGGAAGGTGTCGTAAATGCAACTGAAAAAGCACCGCCATTGTGGCCGCAAGACGTCGAGCCCGACATGAAAAAAGCCCTAAAAAAAGTCTAGAAAAGGCAGAAAAGGCCTGACGCTCGTCGAATACGTGCATTTGAAGGGCGATGATACGCCCTCCCTTTCTAAGACGGTCGTGAGCTTAAAAAGAGTTTCGACTTTTTAGCTGGACACAGAATGATAAGGTCTGCTCGAGCGTCCTAGAAGTTAGCGCCGGGAAAAGAAAGTTTTGTGGAATTTCAAAGAGGAAGGTCGTTGTTGCGCTCATGGTGGCACCGTTGGAGATAGCGAAAAGATACATAAAGTATAAGAGGAACATACACATTGTGATGTTATTTAACAAGTATTTCCTGAACAATAGTCACCACACTTTGTTGCAAAAAGTGTAACATTGTTTTACTCGCTAGAATCGACCATACTTTGCCTAAACTAGACCTACTCAAAATTTAGATGTCGTACTATCCTTGATATTGATAATGACTTTCCTTTCAACACAAGCGTTAACCTAACCAGCGACGTTTCTTTCGATTTAACTGAAACATAATTGACCAACCCAATCTATTACATCCTAGCCTAATCTTAACGCTATCTTTGTTTAATGAACTCTATTTATGTTTAAATGGAGCAAAACGAATCAACTTTTACCTGACCCAACTTGACTCAACCTCACTCTATAACCCTGTATAAGAAATTGGAGATCCTTGTAAAGCGGAACTTGTACTTTACTCGTTGCTATGTTCACACACAGCAAATTAAAACTAATATTAATGTTCGAACGTGAAAGTTGATTACTATAAACGTGTTACTCGGCCGTCTGTGTGAGACTGCTGTCTGACCACACTGGACTTGGGCCGCTTGGCATTAGACCTGAAGAAATTTGCACTGAGAACATCTAGAGTGAATAATATGGCTTCCTAAGTTCAGGAGGGATGCTTGATCTTATAACTATGTATATACGCGAGCATTTGTTTAACAAATAAACTCCACATTGTAACTGTCACGTCTGGTATAACGATAAACACACCATTAACCACGACCACAACAGGATTAATAACCACAACACCAGGTGTTATGGGTACTTACTTATTTTCAGCTCTCAGTAGCTGAAATTTTAACCTTGGAACTTCTGGTTCTGGTACGAGTCTCTCAAATAGAGTTGGTACGAGTCTCTCAAATAGGGTTGGTACGAGTCTCTCTCAGATGGAGTTGGTACGAGTCTCTCTCAGATGGAGTTGGTACGAGTCTCTCTCAAATAGAGTTGGTACGAGTCTCTCTCACATGGAGTTGGTACGAGTCACTCTCAAATGGAGTTGGTACGAGTCTCTCTCAAATGGAGTTGGTACGAGTCTCTCTCAAATAGAGTTAGTACGAGTCTCTCTCAAATGCAGTTGGTACGAGTCTCTCTCAAATGGAGTTGGTACGAGTCTCTCTCAAATAGAATTGGTACGAGTTTCCCTGGAATAGAATTGCAGGTATCTGTACGGACATCAAACAGCGAACACAGCGGCATGTAATCCTGTCACGAGTATATTCTGGGGAAATGTTGAGCGATTCTCTTCACTGAGATACGTGCTGCAGAACGTTGTACTCTGCCTCTCTCTCTGATGAATGAATCGAGCCCGTAATAAATTTCCAATGTCGACTGCGATTCTAATGAATTTTCGGCAATCTGCAGGTCAGTGACTCTCGCTTGAGCGATGGTAGCACGATCAAAATCCATTAATGCAGTTTGCGTTCAAATTGCTCGAGATGTTACAAATGGTTATGAAATTATTCAAATGTTCCATTCAGGAGACCCATAAAATTAGTTTAATGGAACTTTAAATATTGTGCAACTGTCAAAAGAAAATTATGATCGTGTTTCTCTCGAGGTATTCCCAACGAACAAACAACCATTAACAGAAACGAAAGTTTATTAATGAACAAGATTTTTGCGCTCGGCAAAGTAAGATATCTAGCAAATTTTAAAACACAGCAAAGTATAATTTATAGCAGGACTGATTTTCAGAGCGTCAAATAATCTTGCAAAAAAATTAATGTGAATAGCTTGACTAATGATCTGAGTGGAGTAGCAATCACTCGCAGTAATTTTATTTGGCGCAGCAGTCTTTAGTTCAGTCAGTACCACGCAAGGCAATTTGGCACGCAATGGGGCGACTGGAAAAGCTCTCCCAAGAACAAAATGTAAAGAGAGAAATAAGTTTCTGGTACAACTCTGAGAGAACTGAGCGCCGTCGAAATAGGCAACGATTTCCTTCGCCAGAAGAAGGCTCGTTCTTTAGGGATTTCCGAGACACTCTGAGCTCGAATAAAAATGAACGCTTGCTATATCAGTCAGCAAGCTGAAAATATCACTCAGTTTCGGAGCGGTAACACCGGCCATCCTCTTAAGATACGAGGGAAATGTTTCTGAGGGATCGTCGTCGCAGTGAAAGTCAATGGCACGCATGCCCCTGGTGTTGTGAGGGCATTAGTTGAGGGCACGTTAGAGGGGTGGTGTGAGGGCATTAGTTGAGGGCACGTTAGAGGGGTTGTGTGAGGGCATTAGTTGAGGGCACGTTAGAGGGGTGTTGTGAGGGCATTAGTTGAGGGCACGTTAGAGAGGACATGACAATTCTGGTAATGAGTCACCGACCTGCTACTTTACGTTGTAGAGACGAAAATAATCCAGTGGTGTAATTTAAGAATTTTACTGCAATTGCTTAAACAGAAGTGTAAACATTCAACTCAAATTTTAAGCCAATTGTAGTACGCAATTTTGAAAATAGCAATCATTAATTGGATCGTTTACAGGTGGGTCAGCGTTATGAAAATCCCCTCCGTGGCCACCGGTGGCGCACGTCGCGGTCAAAGTGTTGAAAATTGATTTCCATGGCTGACTGAGATTGATACCTGTTGCCCAATTCTGATAGTACGGGCCTTTGTAAAATTTTTTTACGCGAAAGAGTCTTGTAACAAATTTTTTAAACTGGAGCATGTGTCAATAAAAAGTCCAAAATTCCACCTCCAATGTAAGTATACTCGGTCTAATATTTAATATTTGTGGTAATGACATTTTTAATGTTTTGCGGTTTCTTGATTTTCGGTTGTATTATTAATTAATTAATTCATTTATTCTATTCAGTTCTTTTATATACCGTCATAATTCCGATGTAATAGAATATAGTATTTTACTGTTGCAAATCGAAAGTGTTTACATATTCATGCAATTGGAGTGTTGTTTTGATTTCATCTTTATCGTGTTATTTTGTGAACATGTTTCTATAGTTATTTCTAACTGCGGTATTAGTCTACGTTATCATTTCATTAAATTATTTTATCGATGTTTCGATACTGATGTGCCAAATGTTCATCGGTGTCAATTTGTGTTTTCTTGAAATCAAATTATTTATTTGAAATTTCGGTTTTGGGAAACGTCCCTTGGGATGTGTTGACTTTATTTCCGTGTTTTTTTGCGTTGTAAAAATTCCACCTTAATTTCTTTCTGGATTTTAAAATGAGAGTTACATACTCTCTGCCGTGTGTTTATTTACATTATAAAAATCACGTAACGTGTGTTCTATAGTAATGTAGTGTTTTATTTGTTAATTTTGAGGAAGAAGGGCGTTCATCTATTATACGCTTACGCTGTCCTTCTTCCCGTAGCCTCGCTGCGTTGATTTATAATCATGTATTCCCCATTTTAAGCTTTAGTCTTTACGATTATTATTCTTTATTACTATGGCGGACTGTTCTATTCGTTGCTTTCAAAATATTAACTTGATTGCGTGTACGTTAGCGAGCATGCTGTGCTGTTGCGGTACATGCGTTTTGATTCAAAATTTCGTTTTGTATTTTTTTATCTAAACATTTCGTCTTTTTTAATCAATTAATTGTGCTTTAGTTTTGTTCAGGGGAGGTATGTGTCGCAAACGTATGTGCATTTAACCCATTTACCAGTTTTGCGAGCATATAACTATGGGAGCCTCGTTCTCAGTGGCGCATTTTCGCGTCTCACCTCCCTCTGACCGCACCATCACTGGCCGCCAAGCTCTTACACCAGCATATCTCCATCTTCTGCCCAGCGGTTCACTACCTTACCAACCCCTATCTGCCACCGCCACTAGCCGGCGGCACACTAAGTCATCTGCAATAGCTTCATTCAAATATTGATGAGTAAAATTGAATACCCTCTAGATTCATCGATCTAATAAAATTAAATCGTGTCAAAAGATTGGATCGTGCGCGAAGTCAAACACAAAAAGAAATTAGCTCCAAAATCTAATCGCTTAATAATTCCTGTATTCCCTAGCTCTGACTGTGTTGCAGCGTTAAAGCACAGCGTTGCGAGGAAGGGAAAATGATGGCGACGGAATTTCTACGACACAAAAATAGGCCATTAAGGTATTCGTCAGCTTAAAATGCAACGCCTATGCTAACGATGGGTTCAAAAATCTTCTGAAAATAACCGAAAATTACCAATTTTCTTGTGGAGGCTTCATATGAACAAAACGCTCAAATCTAACGAAAATGATTGCTTCTACTACGAATTTCCACCACTGAAAGTAAATACAGTAATAACTTAAGAATATTAAAGACGAACTGTAAGTCACGTATTGCTTCAAAGTCAAATCTCGTCGTTGCATTCATTTGACCGATGACACGTTCTATGCAGAATTCCGACATAAAGTTGTTCGCAAATATTATTTCAAACTGTAAATTAATCGCCAGATGTAAACCTAGGGAGCTACCAGTGTGAAAAACTTTTGAAGATAAACATTGACTAAACTATTGAACTGTGCTTTTAATGTAATATTATCGAATCTGTTCCTTACGCATAAGTAATTCTAAGTTAGGGACATAAAGTCACTAAGTTATATTCCATGTTCTGTTCTGGAATGTGTTTCTCTCCTGAAATGTCGTCATGAAAACCTTGTAAGTTGTGTAGCACAATATTTAAAAATAATCTTTGGGTCTTGCTCTAACAATCTTCACGCCTGTGCTAAATTAAATCTCTCTAGAATCTTTCTGAATCTTTCTTTCATGCAGTTGTATAAATGGAATAATTTCTTCCTCGGAGTATTGCCTCCCTCGCTCTATTTGCATGTCAAGCAAATATCTCCCTTCTGTAATTACAAGTCCTCTAAAGGTTTATGCAAATCATAAAAGACAAATTGCAACCTTTAAATCCTAACGACAGAATCAGATTGGCTCGAGCTTCGCGAGTTTGTGATAGGAAAAGAAGAAACAAAGGCACAAGATCGCTATAGATTTTGAGTTCAAATAATATCTAATAAACCATAATCAGAACACGGAATAGCATTTGTAAACAAATTTTAACTGTTTCAAATTGATAACATTTATGGAATACGCTTATAAATTTTACAGAAGAGGCCTCAAAATGGTTGAAAAAACTAACGAAGATTTTAAAACGTTTGAAAAAACTCTAACAATGTGCAAAAGAAATACCAGAAGAAATCTTCTCAACGTTATAAAGAAACAACGATCGCAAATAGTTTCTAGCATTTTAAGTTCAATTTTACTATCAGAAAACACTTTATTTGACATATTTTTGCTTCGACACGCCAATCTGTGGCATCGTTTGTCTTAAGCCGGACTGAGGTTTCAGAGCGTCGAATAATTTACCGCGCTGACCGTGAAATTGTCCTTTCTTATTTCTTGAGGGTATACTGGGAGTATAATTGCCCTTTCTTCAGCCCTGAGATGCGACAAGGAACAAAATTGCCCTTTCTTCAGACCTGAGATAGGACAAGGAACAAAATTGCCCTTTCTTCAGACCTGAGAAAGGACAAGGAACAAAACAACCCTTTCTTCAGACCTGAGAAGGGACAAGGGACAACATTGCCTTTTTTTCAGACCTGAGAAAAGACAAAAGAGAAAATTGCTTTTTCTTTAGATCTGAGAAGGGACAAGGGACAAAATTGTCCTTTCTTAAGATTTTAGTGGGTACTGAGCGTGAAAATTGCCTTTTCTTCAGCTCTGAGGGGGCACTGGAGACCAAATTTCCCGTTCTTCATAGCTAAGAAGATACAGGAGGCAAAATCAAATAGTCTTGTTCGTGATGCCAAGCCGGTACAAAAAATGTAGGATCAGCGTCATTTTCTATAAAAACATAGTTTTACTTGAAAAATTATTTCCTTGGAGAAAGTTACGTGCAAACACTTTTTCTCCATCGCCATATATTTATTCACTGTAAACTACCACAGGATTTAACTTCAAGGAAGCCTCTGCTATGTGCATTAATTCACGATGACTGGTGTCATGGATAGTTAACATGGATTCCATCTCTGAAAATTTTTGGATTTTCAAGAAG
>JACJUY010003174.1:29189-39760 GCA_014220935.1 Platorchestia sp. MABIK | reverse complement strand
AAGGCTTTAGTTTCACCAACATCAGCCGTTATAATCGTATCTGTTACAGTCTATTCTTTATTACCTGCAAAACCAAACCACAAAATATGTTTTGATGAAAAAGTTGAACTATATTATGAGATAGTGTAGACTACACTGTGTAGTAATGCAAATTTCAATAATGATAAAACACTAAAGTCCTTTCTTGAGCTCTCTAAGCGATTAATCATTTTATCCCGGGAAATATCGAGAAACAGCATTATTTCAAGTTATTTTCTCACCATCTTGAAATATGTATCTTATTTAGAATTCTTAGAATTCCCGGGAACAAGCAAAATTTTAAGTTATTTTCTCACTAACATCTTGAAATATGTATGCCATTTACACTGAGAAAAATTTCTCCCAAAACCGAGACACCTTTATGTGTCATGGGCTTATACGACACACTTAGGTGTGTCAACCATTACACACTTGAACGAAAATCAATTTTATTTCACATAAATATTTGACTTTATCAGACGGGTCACTGAGTACACTAATGTACAGACAACGTCTAAGAACGTCTGAGAATTAGAAGAAAAATTAGTGAAGGTATTTGGGTTTTTAAGAGAATTGTACTTCATTCACAAAATCTAAACACAGTTCGGTTTTCTACAAAAAAAATTAGCCGTTTGAAACGTGAATATGTATTTTAACTCTCTCAACCACATTAATATGTGGTAAACGGAAATATTCTACTGTGTATCAAAATATTTCGAATAACCGTGTGCGACACACAGGTGTCTCAAAAATTTCTTTCAGTGTAGAAACACGGAAAATCCCGGGAAAAACGGAATTCACGGACCGGGAAATTTCAGCCCCAAATCATCCGGCATGCAAACCTAATTTGCGACTATTATTCGAAGGTTCTTATTGCGAGACGTTGGACAAATAAAAATTGAAAAGGAAATTATAGTATTGTAAAAAAGATTTGGATTTGGACATCCAGGTGATGCTCGCAGTTGCACCAAATAAGGCGGAGAAATTCAGAACCAAGGAATGTTAGAGCGCATGATACTTCCAAATGCAGAAAATTTCAATCATTGGCTTATCATAACAAACATCTTACCTCATAATACTCTTAGTGTGTCTATTCATTTGTTTGATGTCCGCTTCTTTCGTTTAATGTCCAGAATCCTTAAATTTTGCCCTAATAGTAAACAGCCACAGCATGCGTAAATGAAACAATTTATGACTTTAAAATCATGAAAATCTTCAAATTTCGCGTTAGAGTTATGTTTTGTGTTGTTTCTTGATAATCTGCAAATTCTACGTTGTGAAACAACGGTGTACGCAGTTCGCTGTGACCGAACTTTAACAACAAAAAAGTGCTCGTCCTTTAATTCTGAAACGGTGTGTTTCAATTCACAATTCGGAGTTTTGTGAATTGAAAAAACTCTCGGTAACCTGTTGAAATAAAAAAAAACGATTGAATTTGAACGAGCTATAATGAACCAATAACAAAATTCTTTCTACGACATGCAAAGAAAACTGATCAATTGAAACGTTTGGTAGAAGCGAAGTCAGTGATTAAAAAATATTTTTTGAACATTCTACAAAACATTAAAAATTTTCCAATCATTTAAATTTGGGTGAGCCTATTGCTTCACATCAATGTAAGTGAAGCGAAGAGTTGCGATCAGTTTTCGATCGCTGTAGAAGCGAAAGCAAGTGATTTGAAAATATCTTTTCATTATTCTATCTAATGTTTAAAAACTTTCGAATCCAATTTAAATATAAAATATCCAATTTAAGTGAAGCGAAGAACTGCCATCAGTTTTAGATCGCTGTGTATTGGAAGGGACTACGGCCATGATGCTTCCGTCGCCGCATTTGCCTACCTTGCAACCCAAAGCACGGGATGTCATTCCTACGTACTGAGATGCACACCGTGAGCAACAGAATGATTCACCTGAAGTTTTTTAAGGAAGTTGAAAGCTTTTCTAGAAATCCGAAAAAGTACGTGCGAAAAATTTTAAAAGCAAAGCATGATTTGAATGTTGGTTGAAATTGTTGTGAGGCTCACAGTTTCACATTAAAGAAATTTCTTCAACTTTCAAGTTCAGTTAGCATGTCAAATGTTAGGTTAGGTGTTACCATGCATGCAAGAAATGTTAGGTTTTAGAGAAATAGAAAAGTAGCAATTCGGGCTCACAGCGTCCCCAATGTTTAACTTGAAGTCCACCGCTGTCATATATATTTAGCGTTGAGTTTTCTCTAATTCCCTGCATGCCTGAGCCTACGTTTTTTTACGATTACAATGATTATGATTACGATTAATTTACACAATAGGGGCCGAATATCTATACTTCCAGAAGGAAATTAGAGATTGTCGGCCGCCATTGTGTGAATTAATCGGAATCGTTGAGCTTAATCGTAATCGTTATTAAGAAATAAATGGGAACCTCATTAATCTTAATCTTAGCTGGAGATGAGCTTGAGAAATACAAAAACTAATGAAAATTCGATGCTTTAAATATCGTTTTTCTCTTCGCAGCATAACTTGCATTTTTTTCCTAATTAACACGTAGTGTTTAAACAACATAAGCAAAAAAGACATTTTTAAACTTCATTATAGACTTTAGAGTCCTAAGTTTTCTCTAAGCATTGTGTGTTCAACTGATTTATTAATTCCCTCATCTTCATTGAAAACCTTACAGCGTAAAAATATAGACATAGCTTTTGTTCGGCGTATCAACAGCGAAAACATGCTGCAGTCTCATCTTCTACACAATTTTAAAGTTATTAACGCATAGACTTAATCATCATTTCGAGGAAGGAAGCAAAATAAGTTCATCAAATGAAATACAGAAAACACCGAGAATCAACTACACACATACTACTTCTAGAAAAATTCCAATCTGTTTTGTCAAATTCTTTTCTCAATTTTTTTCCGCGTAATGAGATGTAAAGCAGAGCTGAGGAATATGTCTATTTGTCCAGTCTGTGTCTCCCTCGCGATACAGGTATCTAGGATTCAGAAAATGTGCACTTGAAGGTTTGAGCCTCCGTGCCATCTTTTGTCGTGCGGTCAAACGAAAACAAATAGGATGCGAGCAACTGGAAATTAGCGTCGGTGCTCGAGTTTTTTCGGCTCATTTAGAAACAGCAGTGTTTGCAGACCTAAATGGAGATGGAATTTTTTACCGATTGGAGTTTAAATAAATGAACACCTTATTTGGAAACGTTAATGGAATATACAGGGTGGCGCATAAGTAATTACGCAATATACACTGGGTATCTGTAGACAGGATACAACATGTAAATAAACTTTAAGAGTTCCTCTATCGTTTGCAATTAACCCTATCGTTTCACCTTTCATTGTATTTTATTATTAATTTTTTAAAGGGTGCGTTACTTATGCGCCACCCTGTGTATCGACACGTTTTGAGGATGAGTTTTAAATCACTTAATAATTTTTCATCACTATTTTGGTCTTATCTATTACACGCGCCTAAAAATATTTGTTTCTCTTTTTCTGAAATACGAACTGTGTAAGTTATACGTCCTGCCCCATAAACTGGAGGAAACTGTGGTTTACTCCTGGAGTCTCCTTCTTTGTCCACACCTGCTCCATTTTATGGTTTTACTCCGACTGAAAAGAAAACCAGAAGAGGTCTTCTCGCCTTCGCGCTGCAGGACGCGGTGTTAACTTCAATGTAGGTCCATCTTTGGTAACAAAAAGAAATGCATCGTTCCTCAAAAAAATAGCAATAGTTCGCTACTCACTGTAGGTAAGGCGACGTATAGTTTTCACCATGTTTGAAAACACGCAGTGCTGCACAGCTTCGGTTTTTTGTTCTATACATTTTATGACGCTAAATTGGCGGCCGATAACATCACTGAAAATATTAATTAGTGTAAAAACGCAAGCGTTCTTTGGAGTGCACCGCAATGCA
Source organism: Platorchestia sp. MABIK (assembly GCA_014220935.1). Lineage (NCBI taxonomy): Eukaryota > Metazoa > Arthropoda > Malacostraca > Amphipoda > Talitridae > Platorchestia > Platorchestia sp. MABIK. The sequence goes on along the minus strand of JACJUY010003174.1, from coordinate 35,843 downwards.
GATAATTTACCTTCTTTGCAATATCGTCACTGTCAATTTTTCCCAAATTTACACTGAATTTTATTCCTAATATTACATAGCACTACATGAAATCGTGGTATAGAAAACTATCTGAATAAATTAGAAAATGTGAAGAGTCACGAGGTAAGTGGCCTATGCTAGGGGTGTCCCCACGCACGGGTAGCAATCACGCATCAATCACGCACAAGCACCAATCACGTACAGGCACCAATCACACGCAGGCATCAATCACGCACAAGCATCAATCACGTACAGGGACCAATCACACGCAGGTATCAATCACGCACAAGCATCAATCACGCACAAGCATCAATCACGAGCAGGCACCAATTACGCGCAAGCACCAACGAACCACATTCACAACCTTCAATTTATACGCACAAACAACATTTCATTCATGTTAGCACAATATTCGTAAAGTACTTATGCAATTTCCATCAGTGTGATGTACTACATTATGTAAACATCGGATAGACAAAAAAAAACAGAACACACCTAGAAGTTAAAATTCTGCTTGTTTTGCAGCTCTTATCGAGCTTCTGTTTATACCATCTGACATCCTGTGAATGTCGCATAAAAAAAGTTTTGTTATTGTTGTGCACTTCAAAATGTCTTCCCAGCAAGGTAAAAGAGTGGAAGTTTCTGCACATTTTCATGCGGAACACACAGCGAGCGAGATCGCAAATCTTGTTGGGGTGTCTCGCGCAACCGCCTACGCCAGTGATTCCCAAAGTGGGCGCTACTGCCCTCTGGGGGCGTTGAAGCGCTCACGCGCCCATTTTGGAAGCCCATTGTGGAACCCATTTTGAGAAAATGTTTACGCATAGAAAATTCATCTTTTAGATAATTTGCTATAAAATTTTAATATAATAAACCCCTAGAGGGCGGAAAGATCTCAATGGAGGTGGAAGATAAAACAATTTCCTGAAAAGAGGGCGGTAAATAAAAAGTTTGGTAACCACTGGTCTACGCGATCAAGAAGCGCATGGACTAACAACAAGCGCAACAGAATGGTGCCCCAGCACACACATCCAATCGAGTTTTCGGCAGGAGCAAAATTTCTCATTCTGTCTGAAAGACATGTGACCGTCATTCACGCCAGACGTCAACCCACTGGACCACGCCTTCTGGCCACATGTTGAGGCCAAGACGTGCAACGTTCGTCCCCCAAACATCACCGCCCTGAAAACATCCGATGACCGGGAATGGATGGCTGTGAGAGCGGACTACGTTGTCAACAGCTGCGAGGCCTTCAGACGCCGTCTTGAGGCCATCATCGCTTCGGATGGCGGTTATGTTGAATAAAATTAAATATTAAACACTTGGTTCTTATAACCAGAAGTTTTATTCACTTTTGCCAAGGAGTTTATGAGGTACCCAGGGTAGAAGTCAGATTTAGGATTCTTTCAGTCATTCCGGCCCACCCAGTAAATCAACTACCTCACAATATCGTATAGGAGATGCTTCATCAAAATTGCATTTCATCAACATATAAGAAAGTTTTTTCAAATATAAAATACATTATGAACATCATATTTCCCAGACTCAACTGCGCCCTGGTCAAAATGTGGCTGTGTCATACGTTTGCTATGTACTGCGCTGAGACGGCGCAAAACTGCGCTAACAGAACTAAACTGCAGCAAATTTTGACAATGAACTTTAGAATCGTCCAAAATTGGCATCTTTTCGAACGCTTCGAATTCTAATATTTAGCTTCTAAGCTTAAAATTTTCGGAATCGTATACACAAGGTATTTCGTTACGCATGAAAATTTTGCATTCATCACAAAAGAGAGCATAACTTTCTTTCAGCGATCAATTACTCGTACTGGAGATGAAACTGAGCACCACAAAAGACATCTGAGAGTCAACTGTAATAAAATTCAATAATTAAGGTTTCATTCAAATGCCGTGCTTATCAATTTTTTTGAATGACCTTTCATCCAAATACATGCGCTCTATTGCACGACAAAGTTTAATTATTGTATCGTGTACGTGATTTCAAAACGCGTTCATGGCAAAAGCACGTCCGGGCCAACTTGATTAAAATCTGACATTGAACATCAGAAAGTGTTTAAGGGTCGCCTAATGACAAACTATGAGGCTTTCTGACACAGAGTTACTGTTGAATAAAAGTGTTACCGCCAAGTGATATGAGAATACTAAAGTGATATAACCGCCAAATGATATAAGGATCCGAAAGTGATATAACCGCCAAATTATATAAGGATCCGAAAGTGATATAACCGCCAAATTATATAAGGATCCGAAAGTGATATAACCGCCAAATTATATAAGGATCCGAAAGTGATATAACCGCCAAGTGATATGAGAATACTAAAGTGATATAACCGCCAAATGATATAAGGATCCGTAAGTGATATAACCGCCAAATTATATAAGGATCCGAAAGTGATATAACCGCCAAATGAAATAAGGATACGAAAGAAAGCGCGTCGCTCGATTAACTTTTTGGGAACTTGATTTTCATTTAAGTTTTTTATTTGTTGTTTAGATTTTTCATTAGCTTAGGTTTATACTCGTACGTACCTTCATTTCGGTGCTCTGATCAAGGCACGCGGACAACGCTGGTAGATCCTCAGTAAAGTTTCGATGGCATTAATACAACTATGTCAAAAATTTGATTCTTCATAATGGACCGAAATACGAGAAAGAAATAAAAAACTAATTTAAATAGAGCAGGAAGCGTAACTTTCAAACTTCAGCATGCACATCTCTCGTTCATAAAGTAGGTACTTCCTTTCAATTTAAGAAAATGTTAAAACTGTTTTGATAATTGACGTAATAACTAATTTCTTAGTTTTCATTGAAATAATCAACTTTATTTTGTATTACAACCATCATTCATATTTAATATGATAACTATGGTTGTCATTGACTATACTAGTACATACGATCACACTCATGTCGTGAGGGATTCCAAAACTCACCTGCTGTCGGAAGGTGCGGTCGCGTCCGGCAATTTTCTGTCTCAGATGTAAAAAAATTCCAGTTACGAGCAGCGAGAAGTTTCTGCTGCGGTCGAACTAATCGTTTTTTCACAAATTTAGATCGAAGCAGAGGCTCTGAAACAGCTGTGGTACATGATTATTTATTCTATATATACTACATTATCTTAGTCGAATATCTCTTAAATAAATTATCTTAGTTCATCGGCCTCGCTCAGTTGTGCAGCTTCTCATTTTTTGTTACTCCTCTGTGTATTATTTATTTGTCGTATTTTCAGTCTTTATCAGAAGCACTTCCTTCTTATTAAAATAGCATTTCATGGGTTGATTTTTTCAACATCACTTCATTCCATACATTCTACTGTAAAATGTTCACAAAATTTGTGTCCCTCAAAAAGCTGCCGAAGTGATGTAAACTAATAGTTCTTGGTCAGTTTTCCAAGCTCAGAAGAATATTCTTCGCTAGCTTTTAATTTACAAACTACCCAACCTTTTGCTGTAGCCTAAAGCCTTTTCCTCAGGAATCAAAGCGGCGGACGCGAGAAACGAATATAGCCTTACTCATCGAACGCCTGCGTGTAACTGGGTACAGAATTTGTCTACGCAACAGCCACACCAAGTCGACTCAGCAACTCGTGCCAGAAATTTCTGACGGTCAAAGGTTTTCAAGAAAATTTCATTTAAACAAAAGTAAGCTCGTGCGAGCTTCTAAAATGAAACACATGTATACCAATATTTCAAATGTGAGCAGTACTCTTCAGCCCTTATTTATATTCCTAAGGAATCCAGGGTATGGTATATTCTAAAGAAATTCACGTTATGGTTACAGAGCACAAGAAATTTCTGTATCTCCTCGACTTGACATCCGAGACAGATGCTGCTGAGGCAGTTTCCATCTCATCGGTAATTCACGAGTGCCAGAAGTTGCGGCATGGAATAGTGATGGCACCGGCGTCCGGCCATCATGGGTGCACTGCTGGATTAGCAAACCAATCCTCCAAGACTGAATAAGGAAACATTGAAGATAATTCAACAGAAAAGTGTCTTCGGGGTGAAATTCTCAGATCTCTGGACTGGAAGTGCAGGGTTCCAATTTATGTAGTAGCAGGGACTTATTTAATCAAGGGCTAATTTAGTTGTGAACGTATTTAGTAGCAACTTGTGTTTTTAAAAATCTAACTCTCACATCGGTTAAACAAAAAAACGCGTGCGCTTTGGATTAAAAATGATCCGGAAATTTAAATATCAATTCTGGAAAACTGTAAAACATCAATCATGGTTGAATGACTTATATATGATGATGTTCACAGGATGCCTTATGTTGATCATGCCTTATGTCATAAAGTTCGGTCTCACTTACGAATCAAACCTAAGGTCATTTTTAAAGCAGGAATGCAATATAAAATAAACATAAACAAATCAATAAACCTTCAGTGAATGTTTCGAAAAGATGTGTAGTTCAGGTATATCGTTTAGTAATGCAGGTAAAAAGGACTTCTTTGGAAGTTTTGACAAGTCCTCGCAAAGGAAATTACGATAAAGGAATAGGAAGAACTCAATGACGCGGTGTACATTCTTTAGAGCTGAACTTCGTTCGGCCGAGACTTCAAAATTTCCAAGTAAACCTTGTCGAAAATTCCCTAGCAAACCTCCTTTAAAATTTCCACGTATACCTCTTTGAAAATTTCTAAGTAAACCTCCTTGAAAATTTCCAAGCAAATCTGCTTGAAAATTCACTAGTAAACCTCCTTGAAAATTCCCAAGTAAACCTCCTTGAAAATTCCCAAGTAAACCTCCTTGAAAATTCCCAAGTAAACCTCTTTGAAAATTCCCAAGTAAACCTCCTTGAAAATTTCCAAGTAAACCTCCTTGAAAATTCCCAAGTAAACCTCCTTGAAAATTCCCAAGTAAACCTCCTTGAAAATTCCCAAGTAAACCTCCTTGAAAATTCCCAAGTAAACCTCCTTGAAAATTCCCAAGTAAGCCTCATGAGACCTGAGATGGCATGACTCACGCAGGGTGTAATTCATGGAGAGAGGAAGTGCATTAATTTACTGCGTAATTTCCGCAGAATTTGAGAGGCGCTATATATGTATGTCTCACGCTCTGCTGGGAATATCGAGGATTGTGATATTTGTGAGAGTTGTGATAGCAGAATCTCGAGGATTGTGATATTTGTGAGAGTTGTGATAGCAGAATCTCGAGGATTGTGATATTTGTGAGAGTTGTGATAGCAGAATCTCGAGGATTGTGATATTTGTGAGAGTTGTGATAGCAGAATCTCTAGGATTGTGATATTTGTGTGAGTTGTGATAGCAGAATCTCGATGATTGTGATATTCGTGAGAGTTGTGAAAGCAGAATTTCGATGATTGTGATATTTGTGAGAGTTGTGATAGCAGAATTTCGAGGATTGTGAAATTTGTGAGAGTTTTGATAGCCGAATTTCGAGGATTGTGATATTTGTGAGAGTTGTGATAGCAGAATTTCGAGGATTGTGATATTTGTGAGAGGTGTGATAGCAGAATTTCGAGGATTGTGATATTTGTGAGAGTTGTGATAGCAGAATTTCGAGGATTGTGATATTTGTGAGAGTTGTGATAGCTGAATTTCGAGGATTGTGATATTTGTGAGAGTTGTGATAGCTGAATTTCGAGGATTGTGATATTTGTGAGAGTTGTGATAGCAGAATCTCGAGGATTGTGATATACGTGAGAGTTGTGATAGCAGAATCTCGAGGATTGTGATATTTGTGAGAGTTGTGATAGTAGAATATCGAGGATTGTGATATTTGTGAGAGTTGTGATAGCAGAATCTCGAGGATTGTGATATTTGTGAGAGTTGTGATAGCAGAATCTCGAGGATTGTGATATTCGTGAGAGTTGTGATAGCAGAATATCGAGGATTGTGATATTTGTGAGAGTTGTGATAGCAGAATTTCGAGGATTGTGATATTTATGAGAATTACGATTGCTGAGTTACGAATACTGTGATATTTATGAGAACTGTTACTGTAGAATGCGAAATATTGCCAAATTTACGAAAGTCGGGATCATTTTATCTTGAGGATTGTGAAATTAATTAAAGTTGTGATAATTGAATTATCAGAGCTTGTGTCAAGCTGTATGAGAGTAGAAGAACTTGAATTTTTGTGCGGCATTGAAAAGTTGGGAATGACAGACTAACATTTTGTGGTCTATTTATCGATATTACACGGCCTCGACGCCGAAGGTTTTATTTACCTAAAAATGAGAAAGAAATTTTAAGCTTACACGAAAACGTTTTGATTTAGTCTAAAAAAATAAACGTACACTATTTTTCAATGGGAGAAATTTGCCGCAATACGAATACTATACTTTTTAAAGAAAAGTATTTGTTATGAACATCAAGATTCTTTTGTAGAGTGCCGGTTATTGAAACGCAATTCTTTCTGATTAGAATAACGAAATTAAAATTGCATAAGCGTCAGTAATTGATTTAATTTTTACCTCCGTTCATAAAAGAAGGTGGAGCAGCAATTATTGAGAAGCAACAAATGCAATTCTTCACACAAGATGGAACGTAAAATCAACCCACACAGCCACCACGTCTCGTGAAGTAAAAAGTTGAAAAAAATTTGAAAGTTCCACTAAAACTTTTATATTCGTTCAAAATCTATTAAAAAAC
>JACJUY010003174.1:12660-29053 GCA_014220935.1 Platorchestia sp. MABIK | reverse complement strand
CATATATTTTATGGAAAAAGAACATTTTCTAGTACCACTTTCGAAAACTTCTCGGCAATTTCTCCTAGCATTGACTTAAAATATTGAAAATATCTTTCAAAAGTAATATATGCAGTCTAGCCTAAGGAATACTGTTTTTTTTTCGTTCAGCCTCTTTGTGCACGATGTGCTACTCTTTCATGCTAACATTCAGGCTTGCTTTCGCTTCGGATAAGAATAGTTTGCCCGCAGAAGACTAAGTAAACCTTTAAATCAGCGTAATTGTTGCTTTTTTTACGCTCTCGAGCCTTAAGAAATGCGGAAAGAAAATTATCTTTGTGATCGCACGTGACCGAGCCTTTAGATTTCCACTGTTCACCAGCAGAAGAGAACGACGCGGCTAACGGTGTTCGAATTTGAGCATAATGAATGTCTGCCTGAATTTAAACAAACCAATTAACCGCTTTCAGAGGAACGCTCGATTTATTTCCGTTGTAGTAGAAATGCGTTAGTTGTGTCAGTTCTTATTTGCGAATGAGTCTAATAATTTTAGCTCATGCTTTCGGCAACCTTAGTGTCATTTAGAATCTTACCTAATGATACTCTGGGTGTGTTTATCTATTTATACATTCGTTTGGTTTCAGCTTCTTAAGAATCATCGTATCTGTGAAACGAGTCCCGTGCCGTCAGATATCAATCACACACAGGCACCAACGAAATAAAAATCACACTATTATGAAGCGCAATATTCAAACGCAGTCATAGATTTATTTCCAATTATAGGGTTCAAGGAGATTATTGCTGAAAAGTTATTAGAACGATTAAGGATTTGTCTTCTCAGCAACTCAAATATTTTGCGATCTGTTGTATGATGAGTATAATGAATACGGAAATAGTAATTCCTCAATTAAAACTATTTCTCAACTTCAATTTGGGATAGGAAGTTTACCTTCTGTCTTTCAAAACTATTAATCAGTAGATTAAACACGTAAGGCCAACACACATATTTTAATCCTTGTCGCAAAAACCCTTTTGACTTTGATTTATTTTTTTAATTATCTCCTCGAAGATGCCAAACCATAGTACGTGAACTCATTACTTAATTAAAAACACCTACTAGGGCAGGTAAATGCCTGCTCATTCACTCGCTCACGCACTCACTCATTAACTCACTCATTAACTCATTCACTCACACAGTCATTAACTCACTCATTAAACTAGCGAAGGCCACACTCGAATGCAAGCAGTTATTAGTTTTAGTCTGTCTGTTTTTACTTACATCAGAGACGAGTACAACATGCTGCAAAATTACCTATTCATTACAGAATGAGTTCAGAACGAAAATGAATGTAAGTAAGAGTACGAGCGAAGTGCCATCAATGCCTCTTTAGGGGCACATGAAAAGCATTTGGATTTATGGGTCATAGAAGACATATATTTGCCTAAAATTAAGCATCTGGAAAACCAGTTCTCGAACTTAAATACGAAAGAATCTAAATCCAAACTTGAGCATGTCGTAGTATACATCTGTATAGGCTGAGCACATTTTCTTCACACAAATTAAAAACTTGGTATTATTAACACACAAAGTGAGTTTGTTTCCTCAAAAACAAATTGCCGACTCAAGCTCGACTCGTTTCAAGGTTGTGATAAAAACGTTATCCGATTCAGGTGGATTAAGCTGTACAAATACATAATGAGAAAGTAATTAAATCTTCAAAGTCGAGCAGAGAACGGAGCTTATTTGTTGCTTAAATTCGTCTGATTTAATAATAATGACCACAAATTAGCAGCCTGAAAAGACGAGTAAGATATTTTATTCTGCGTCGCCTCATAAATTTAAATTACAGAGGACATTCATCGAAAATTTAACAGACAGCTTCTAATAACAAATATTCATTTTAAATTGATCAGGGATGATAACATTATTTCAGGACTACATCATACGCCATAGAGTTTAACAATATTGTGTATTTCAAAAGTTTTGAAAAATTTAAACCCAAATAAGAGGTTCCGAATAATTAGTGAGAACATATTCCATTTACCTGAGTGGTTTTGCCCCGATTCAGTTCCAGTGGAGTTTAAATATGCCTATTTCACATGAATACCTTCATCAGGGGTACAGAAAATTTAAACACTCCTTTATCATTCTCACAGTGAAACAACGCAAAATCATACTAGAAGATTATTTGCAAAAAGTTGTTAATTATCGTTTCATTGTCCGATTATTGAAAAATTGAAGACATACTAGACTTGATAACTACGTCGCGACTTCTAAGGTAAAAGTCATCTTCAGGAAGAATTGACTATTGTTTATTATCGAATTCACGAACAAACGAATGAATATAATCAGAATGTAAGCCTACGAGTGTTAATTATGCATATCCCCTACTCTTTTTCTGGGTTACTCAGTGACGCTCATGTTTCCACAGACCGTGTGTCAGTAGCGTACACTCTTCTCTAGATTACCGCAGCAGAGATAGTTAAACCTTCAAAGTGAGATTTAATATCAGTTGTAGAGACTGCTTAATATTTGTAGTGATGTCAGTAGTTTTCATTTCGGTTTTAGAAAAAGTTAAATCTTCGTAATGATATCCGTACATTTAATTTCTGTAGCATTAATAGTTAAATATTTGTTGTGATATCCGTAGATTTAATTTGTTAACATAGATTTGGGTTTGAAACTTTTCATTATTTCACTGACAGACTTCGCAAAAATTCAGAAAAAAATCCGTATCAAATGCATGTTAAAATTCGAATTGTATTTTTGAAATATAAATTGTGAAATTTCCAGAGATAATGACAGATGGGTTAATGAAGAATTGCACTTTCGGAATCGATTTATTGCAAATTTGTGGAATGCAAGTCAATTTTAGGACAAAAAACATTTTTGGATCATTAATCTGAGAGTAAGTGTTAATTTTTTACTCTAAATCATTTCATAACCCTCTCAGCAGGAGCAGAAGAAACACTTCATGGTCAAAAAGCCTATCCTTGTCTGACTGCGAGCGGCTATTGGAAACCAATGCTCAAATCGGGAATCTTCAGGAATATTCCGGAACCTGATATTCAAATGTGAAGCCCTCTCTAATGGGGAAGAAATCATTGACTGCAAAGCTTACTTCAGTTGTTTTTCAGACTTTGCTTCTAAACACAATGAAGGAAATCAGGCTTTCCAGACCGTGATTCATCCCTGAGTGCGACACCCACACAAGGATTTTTTCCAAAATGAGTGAATTTTTGAGTAGATTAATTCAATTTTGTACTGCTCAATGCGTCAAATTTTACCAGAATTAGGATTTTTTCTACTTCCGAAGTGTCTGTTCGTAAGTATGCTCTTGTTTCTGGTTTGTTGCGCTGTGAAAATTTCGTGTGCATTTTATTGAATTATTCTGCCACGTAAATTCATGACAGAACGTTGTTTCGGTAAATGTATAAATGATTTGAAATTTACAGTTTGTTCTGTTAGAGTTAAATTTGTGGCTACTTTTTCTTAATTGATTAGCAGCGGAATAAACTGCGCGGGTATCCCAAACTTTGATGCAAAAGAGAAGGAGAGCTAAAGTTGGAATGATAGCTTTAACTTTTATGTGCAGAGTGCCTCTTCGCTAGAGTTCAGTTCCGCTTTCTTTTTTAGGCCTGGTAAACTTTCCATGTTTTTGAGGGCTTTTTTTCTACTCCAATTTAACTTTAATTTTGGCGTGCACTTATTTAATTAACAATTTAACTATGTATGATATGTGCGCCCCTGTGTAAATTGCTGTTTTACATGGCGGTATACATGAGAATCATTCCAATTCTATCAGACTTTCTCATGTGAAGTAAACTATTATCGTAAAATTATATTTCTTACACTTCTTAGAGAGGATAGAAATGCATTCGAGCTGTAATGTCGGTTTTTCAATTCAGCCTCTCAGAAACTAACCTTACTAACCGTAGAAAATGTTTAAACGTAGTCGAAGGGCTGATATATAGCCAAAGCGTATGGAATATAAGAAAAGTTACTGTTTCGTGAGCGTAGTTTGTATTAACATGCACTGTAGATTCAATTAAAGCACTTTGTCTATTTACATATTTGAGAAAAATTGCAAAATATGTCTTTCGAATAAGTAAGTCTCTATTGGACCTTGAATTGTGAATCCGTTAGTAGTTGCTTCCCAAATTGGTCATAAATTTGGCAGTGAAAACTTCCATACTGAACTTGAAATACCGGCCCTCGGCTCGCACACAATAATGTTTGAAATAAACTTGGTGAAAATGCCTTAACGTTCCGTCCAAAAATGCGGATTTCATTACGAGGAATTAATTACTAAATGCTCTCGTTCATTACTGTGCCTCGAACGTTGTATCCTTGAGCAGAAATAAATTAAATTCATAAATTGAATCCTCGTATGAGAGTAATATATGTTTTCATTCGTGTGTTTAGCTCTGAAGCTCAAGTTGTGGAGAAAATAATTTTTTTTTTGACATTTTTAATATATGACTGAAAGCCGAAATGATACATAGATTTTAATTTCATTTGAAAACATTCAAATGAAAACTTAAATGCAAAAATTTTTCAAGTATAGTTCAAAATAAGCCAAAATTGAGAGAGAAGAGATAAATTTGCAGATTGATGAAAAAATCATAATATCTTTCCTCATTCCTCGTAGATAGTAAATGTAAAATATTTATCTCATTTAAAGTATTTGAAAGCCTCAATTTAACGTAGACTCTATCCCACGGGTGCTCCTGCCAAACCCTTTTCAGAAACTATTCCAGAATTCGAAGGATGATGACAATGCAGTGCCGGCGCAATTATAAGTTCTTTCCGAGTTCGTAAAAACTGTGAAGCTGTAAAGTCGTACTAAGATCACTCGTTAACGTATTCTCACTGGAGCTTCGAAGTCCTTTAAAAGAGCTCGACTCCTAATGAGAAAGATTAACGAGTCTTTGCCGAGACGCAAAAAGACTCCAGAGTCATGCGAGAGAGAAGCAAGTTGATGGCCGAGTGCCCATCTTTTGTCGGCAGGTTTTCGTGCCCCTGAATGAAGACGTGAATTTTATCGCTCATCTCACGGAAAAAATGGGATCCGTGTCATTTTATTGTAGGCCTGTACAATGCGCTGCATGCGAAATGAAAATTAATTTAAAAGTGGGCTGTTTCGACGCCTTTCACACGGAAACTGGCTAAGAAGTGCTGTAGATTTTCTGTTTCATTCTGAATTTTCCGCACTTTGCTCACATGGAGTATCAATGTTGCATTGCTTCAATGTATAAAAATCTTTCGACAGCATCCTCAGAATTGTAGATTACCTGAAACTTTAGGAGTCAGGGGGAAAAGATATAAAATTCAAAACACGTCGGACCCGCATCTTAGAATATACAAAATTAATCGCATTCATACCAAAATTGAACTCGTTCTTGTTCCACTACACTGCATGTAAAAACTTCTTTTCAATCTTTTTAGAGTTCAATGCAACACACAGCCTGTAATATTCGAAGCAAAAGACAACGAGCACAAAGAGCATTTGCTGTCGGAGCCACGCTTTGCTCTGTAGCAACCACTTAGACGCGCAAGTTTTTTGTCGTTTTCTGCACATGCGCATTAGGTTCTTTGGAAAGTCCCGTCGGCTCAGACTAAGTAGCTGACGAGATTACAAGGCCTGGAGAGAGCAGCTCCTGGTAACATGGCTAGTTGTGTGCTTTGTGGAGGTGCAGTCGGGCTTTTCATTGAGACACAACGAGAAAACATTACTGTCGTATCCCGTTGTTCTGTGCAGATATCTATGCGATTTTTGAATTGCGGAAACGAATCACACTTACGTTAGCAGATTAAGGAGCAGATCTTTTCTGGAGAACTGGTGTTTGTGTGTGTGTGTGTGTGTGGGAGGAGGGGGTGGGGGGGGTGTCATGTTTAATGTTTCGTTTGTGTGTGTGTGTGAGTATTAAACTTTATTCCATTTCGAGCCTTCGCTTCGTTCGAATGATTCAGAAACCTTTAAAAGATTAGAACAGTACGATCGCATAAGTCGCATTGTTATTTATGGGTATATATACTGGTAATGGTATGAAAGTAATACAGTAAAATAAAATAGAGGAAAAATTACCCAAAATAATACAAGAGATTCGACATAAAAAGACAAAAGTAAAACAAAGCAACACAGAAAAAATGACATACTGCGCAAAACAAGGGAAAGTATGAGGTAGCAAAACAGAAACGAACTACATAACGCAAGGTGAAGCAAGAGGGACCGAAGCAGAGGAGAACGGAGATGAACGGAAAAAATGTCGCATCAAGTATGAGCCCAGTAAGCCTTCCTTTTGCTGATAGCCTAATTTCACACCATCAGACGTCAATCACGCGCAGGTGTTATGGTAAGGGCTTGGAAAATATAGTAATAGCTCACATGAGTCTTCACGCACAGGCTACAGTACAAGATAAAAAAGAAATTGATTCACAGATGTGAAGTCCCGTGTCTTACCGCGTTTTTCTTCGCACAATCAGCAACATTAGAATTGTTATTGAAGTCGATGAGAGTGTACACGCGTTTCCTAATGGTGGGCTGAATGAAAACAGAAATTTAATAAACATTGTTGGTGCAGAAGCATTATTGAAAGATTTAAATCGATTCAAATTCCACGTAAGTAAAGACTTTTTATTTTGCAAAAGCTTCATATCTGCAAAATTATTATTTAGAACTACTGCATTACAATGGACAGGTGCTACTTGAGGACCTTATTAATTCAGTGACTTCTATAAAGCATTGAAATCGTATTCTACGAGTATAGTTTTAGTACCCAAGTTGGGACTTTGGAATGAATGAGTGAGTGAATTAATGAGTGAATGAATGAGTGAGTGAATGAGTGAATGAATGAGTGAGTAAATGAGTGAGTGACTGAGTGAGTGAATGAGTGAGTGGGAGAGTGGGTGAGTGAGTGAGTGAGTACTTTCGTATAGGGGTAAAGATTTATAATTATTTTCATAAATGTTAAAAAATATCAAAAGCTCTTCTGCATTTAGCAATTGAAAGTTTCTAACAAAACATGTTTTCAACTAAAATTACCTGCCAAGAATCTGCTGTTACTTCGGCACGGAAATGCATTTATATTCCAGGCTGCTCGATTCGTGCCATGACTCCAGCTGCGAAATTTCATGCTTTTTCTGAAGATTCTCATCTTGATCTTGTGGAAGAGAGCTGGGTTTGTTGCAGGGCTTGGCTTGCTCGAGGCCTTCTGAGATTGACTATTCAGCGGAAAAATGCTGACATTTTGGCGTCCCTGTGCAGTTTGTGACAAAAAAAACAAGGATCTGTGCATCTGAAACTTTGGTAAAAATATTTCAAGGTTTCATGGTGAGGTTTCTGGGAGGTATCGAGCTACAGAATGCACAAAATTCCAAAGATCAAAAGTTTTGTCTTGTTTTTCTACTTTAGAATATTTGTTTGTCATAATATCCGAGTCGTATATCAGGCTTTGAATCAGAGTCCAAAGGATCCCTGTTCCCAAAACTAGGGTATCTTAGCAAAACTACATTTTTTAATCGTTATAAAATTAGAAATTCTACTTCAAAAATAAAGAAAGCTACGTTATTAAACGATAAAATAATGCACGTCATCCGTGTATTGCTCCCATACCATGTCAATTTTTAAGTGAAATTAGTAAAAAAAAATTAGTTCATAATATGAGGCTTCTGAAACAACGAATGAAATGACATGTCAGAAGGGCTGTATTCTTAAGCTCAATCATTTTTTTCATTTTTTCAACTTCTATTATCTCACCAAATGTTCGTGCTACAATCTTTTATTTATTTTTTGACGAGCATCTCATCCCTGCTCGTCAGCTACAAATAAGGCATAAATGCCACGTCGTTATCACAACCACTGCAGTGAAAACCTCAAATCACTGTCGGTAATTTTACTAAAGGATGGAAGGAGAAATGCTTCACATTCTGCAGTGTTACCTTCTTGCCACGTGAAGCATAAAAGCGCAAGATTTTCTCTGCACTCATTCCTACCCTGCGGTTCTTAAAGTCTCTCGCTTAAATGATCATTTTTAAAACTTAAAAGCGGATGTTTTAGCAGAGTCGAGCTGAGTTTCTCAAATAAAACTCTGTTCCTTATTTTCAGAATAGAGGGCTGATAAATCTTATTTTTCTCCAAAACTAGTTTTTAGCTCGTTAACTTTTCTCCCAAACTAGTGTTTGGCTACTTAACTTTCCTTCTAAGCTAATTTTAGTACCTTATTTTTTCTCCTAAACTAGCTTTTAGCTCCTCAACTTTTCTCCTAAACTAGCTTTTAGCTCCTCAACTTTTCTCTTAAGCTAGTTTTTAGCTCCTCAACTTTTCTCTTAAACTAGTTTTTAGTTTCGCAACTTTTCGAATAAAACTAGTTTTTAGCTCCTCAAAGTTTCTCTTAAGCTAGTTTTTAGTTTCGCAACTTTTCGAATAAAACTAGTTTTTGGCTCCTCAACTTTTCTCCTGAACTAGATTTTAGCTCCTCAACTTTCTCCAAACTAACGTTGGGCTCTTCAAATTTTCTCCCAAACTAGTTTTTAGCTCCTGAACTTTCCTTTTGAACTAGTTTTTAGCTCTTGAACTTTGTTCCTACACAAGGTTTTTGTGCAGACTTCCTGCATTATAGCTCCAAGAACTAGAATTAAAGAAACTTTAAGAAAAAACGGTTGAAGCGATAGCCACATCAATTTACGAAATTAAATATAAAAAATTAATCACAGTAACATTAATTTAAAGAAATTCCATAAAACGTTTTCAAACAAAAAATTTAATTAAAACCTCATGAACGCAATCACTCTTTTCACAACGCTCCTCTGACCAGCGCAGTTGTGGCGTACTAGAACCAACTTTCCTTTTCCACTACTAACTTGTGTTGAAGCTCCTCTTATTCTCGCTGTTCTTCCTCAGATCCCGCAGAGAAACCACTTTATCTGCTTGTCCCTGACTCAACACTACTTCCGTAAGAATGTTCGCCGCTTCGCTGAACCGTTGCATGGCATTGTTGGGGGACGCGAGATATCCATTGTAGCCGCATATGCTGGGTACATTTTGATCGGCGAAACTACCCCTCCGTCTGGAACTTCAGCTGGATCTCAAATGCATCTACACGTGCCTAGAGAAATTAAGGCAACGAAGGTGTCAATTCATGTGCGAACTTCAGCACCTTAATTAAATTCATCCTACATGAAGATGTACGTATAAAACTCAGCGCTGGGAGTACGGACGGACGGGCAGCCTGGATCGCGGAGCGGACGGCAACGCCAGGATGTCGCCCGGAGGTTGGTCTAGTGCATCGTTGCAAATGGGCTGTTCGGGGACGGTGTGAACTTTTTGGTTACTGCTTCCCATGATTAATATTATATCCGATTGATACATATAAAAACTTTGGTGTAAAGCCTATAAACTTGAAAACTTTGGTGTTAAACCTATAAACTTAAAACTTTGGTGTTAAACCTATGAATTTAAAAACTTTGGTGTTAAACCTATAAACTTAAAAACTTTGGTGTTAAACCTGTAAACTTAAAAACTTTGATGCTAAACCTGTAAACTTAAAAACTTTGGTGTTAAACCTTTAAATTTAAAAACTTTGGTGTTAAACCAATAGTTTGCTATCTTGGCATCAAACTCTGGAAATTACGTTGACCGTTCGCTCTCTCATGCCTTTGCAGGATGGACGATGCCCTGGCGGGAGGTCGGGCATGGTATTGAACTGATGAAGGTTCACGCAGCTCGTCCTGCTTCCTGTTCTTGTGTTCGTTACGGCAGTTAACGATTTCTGATCATTAATAATCTCTTTTTGGAGTAAAACTTAAATGTCGCTTAGACTAATTTTTTTCCCTGTTTAAATTTATCTACTTCACTGAAAATTGTAGTAGAGTTTTAGACCCTTAGCGGTTTTTTTCTGAATAAATAGCTGTTAAACTGGTTTGAGGGCAATCGGTTTACATAGCACCTCAAACTTTATTAAACGCTGCCCTTGCTAATAGCTAAATTGTGTCCACAATTCTTTGGTGTGTTTCAGAATGCAAGTTAAATGAAAAATAAGTTTATTTTGTATCACTTGAGCATTTTTACGACATTGCTTAACAAGTCATGCGTCAAATGCCCAGGTTGTTTGCAAGCCTCTAATTAACGCTTTTGAAATCACTGGCTTGTACTCCTGGCCTCAGTAACGTACTACAATAATTCCAAATGTACAGTAGAAAAAAACATCGACGTGTAAATAAATGCATTCGTTCTTTAGAAGGTCATGTTAATGCTCAGCAGAAACTAGAGTTCAACCGTCAAGGCCCTCATTGTGAGCATGATGCATCATGACCGTCATGACCGTGATTGTGACCATGATGTATCGTGACGGTCATGACCGTGATTGTGAGCATGATGCACTGTGACCGTCATGATCGTAATGACCACACAATGTACCGTGACTGTAGTGTAAACATTGACCAATGATGGCGACAATAACCTCAAACAATTATTAACTGCACAAACTGGTCACCAGGACCATTTATCCGTAATAGAAGTAACTTCATGCTTCCTTATTTTTTCAAAAGCTCTGTCACAGCACAGTATCCTCTTCGTTGGAACTAAAACTTGGAACTCAATCCTTAGAGAGATTTGTGCAAGTAATTCTTACAAAGTATTTGAAATAAAACTTGAATCTCATTTCCCGTCAGAACATTAGTCATGTACGATAACCAAGTCATCTTTTTTCCTGCGTGACTGGTCTTGATAGTGTAATTTATCATGATTATAATGTCGTTGATCTTCAGTCTGTTCTTAAACCGTTTTTAGAATATACTGCTTACATCTAGCCCATATGTAAACTATTTTGTAAAATGAAACATAAAATATCGAGTTAACTAATTCATTGATCAGTCAAATGCGTAACTAGGTTAAGTGAATTAGGTTAGACATTATTGTACACCTTAGAATAGCGTTGGTGGTAGGATGCTCTAGAAGTCGCTGATCTTATTCGGGCCCACAGGTAGCTATGCTCGAATTTGACCGTTGTAATAGACTTAAGAAACAATCTACTTCTGTATCGCTTGTGGTAAATAAATTGTCAAAATTGTTTATATTGTTTAAATGATCGTATTGACTACATAAAACCACGACGGTCATGACCGTGATCGCATGATGCGCCATTACCGTCACGATCGAACTGACTAGATAATGTACCATGCATGTTGCACCAGCAATGTAAAGACGTCATGAACCGTGAACCTCATGACCATAATTCAAAGTATACCGCACTTTTTCACGATTATTATTATAATCTTTTTATATCCCTGGTTTAATAACCCTCAACCTATTTGAATCACGTATGTGATCCTAAAATGCATATCGATACTTATTTATCATGAAAGAAACATGAGTTCACGTTCAGTTTTGCAGATGGTTAAAATTTTTCATTTCATTTCTTATTTGAAACACAGCGCAATTGTTATCAAAGAACTGCGTTGGTGTGCTCAGTTGTGCCCCCTTTTTCTCGCTTGAAAATCTTTTTGCTCCTCAATTAATCAATGATCATAAAAAATACAGCAAAAATTTGAACTAAGCTTGGCTTTATTAAAGCAAGCGACAATATTTAGCAAGTAGCAAGCGAAGATGTTTTTAGCTCATGAAACTAAAATTCGTGAACGTTATGGGTTATTAAATACTTCATTTTCTGAATTAAATACTTTACTAGCCTGTAACAAATACTTTATTTACCATGAAAGTGTTTTACATTTGCTCCAAATGACACAAGAAAAGGGTTTTTCGCTTGTTTCATACAAGCTCAAATTTTACTACCTGCAGAGAGGTACTCTCTGTAGTTGAAAATAAGTTCAGCATGGTTTCCGTCAGGTTCAAAAATTATTCCTGTCGATGTTTTTCTCATATGTCGAAACCTCCGTTCATAATGTATTGTTGTTACGACCATGTTAGATCCAAATTTAATCATTTGATCCTGGATATTTGTCAAGTGAATAAAATGGCGCTGAGATGCAAAAGTCTGTATTCCTTTTCCTGCACCTGGAATTCTGAACACGAAATGTGAATAGACTGAAAGTAATACCGCTGGAAAATATCATAAATATATTTTGGTAAATTTCATGGGATTCATTTCTACAGTAATTTTACAAATTTGTTATTGTACATAGGCTGGGAAACATTTATTCTTCTCATGACCAAAGGAGACAGAAAAATACAGTTCTTAGTATGAAAAAAACAAACTTCCATTGGATATAAAAAATTGTAGCAAAATTTTTTTAAATCTTCACACAAAGTATGGTATTGACAAATGGTGTGAACATATTCTTAGGGTTGCTGACAGAAGTCGTGAAAAATAGTATCTGAAGCATAATGACATTTATAAACAATTGACACCTTATTCCTATAACCAATTCCGTTGTGATTTCATCACTTCTGAGTGAATCATGGAAATGGCCTGGAAAAATGTGATTTGGGTATGTCCATGGAAAAGTAACAAATGTATGTTTGCATTCATGTTGTAAAAATTTCACAGTATCATATTTCGAACTGTTTAGAACATCTGTCGTTTCCTCAAACAGAGGAAAAGGTTCAAGCAATCGTCGAAGAAAACGTTACGAATCTCTTTTAATTAGAAAGTTTCCTGTTTTTTATTCGCAAACGGTGAAATATTTAGCCCCGCTTTACCTTAAAGGTACAACAACACGGCGAATTAATTGCGTTATTCGACTTCTGGCGCCTGAACTGAGAGTAAAAACAAACGTAAATGATGTAATAACTTCACTTTTCACCGGATGTAATGAATTCTGCATCATTCGACTACTAATATGGAAAATGAGAGTAAATACAAGAGAAAAAACTAATATTCGCAGAGAGTTTTCCCTTCCAGTCCATGGAACGTTGTTCTTCTTCTGAGTTCCTCCATATGCAACTCCAGCTCCTCAAGTGAGGCGGCACCGACAGCAAAGATAACTTCCTGAGACAAAGAACTCGGACATTATTTTGTTAGTCTTTTAATAGCCAAGATAAAGTTGATAAATTTAAAGGGTAAACTTCAACTCCATCGAGAGCCATTTCGAACTTAATGTGAAACTTTTAAAGGAAGGCACATCGCTCCGGCAAGGATGTTCTTTGCTGCCTCCATCACGGTAGTTTAAACACAGCCAGGACCTTTTAGCTTTTTTCTTCAAAGAGGGATTCCGTCGAAGTTGAGGAAATGAGCCAAGTTTTGCAGATGACTTTTATTTGCATGGGTAGAGTGTCATGGATTCCGTTGACTGAAGGCCGCTCTCGCCAACACAAACTTGGCGCAAAAGATCTCTCGTAGAACTCTCGCTGAATGTCAATGAGGACTTTCGAGGATGATCGCTCGCAAAGAAAAACTCTAACGGTCCCGAAGAAAAGTCCATTTTTGACCTTGACGAACAAAAGGAAAGCTATGCAAATCTTGCCCATCGACGTGCAAAAGTGAAGTTTGGCATCGGGATTTTTAGTCCATTAGTTTTCGCAGGATTAGTGACCTTTTGGAACTCTGTGAGAAATTTCATTGAATACCGTGAAGTGAGGAAACTTTTCTCTGGCAGTTTGCTGAGCAATAACGATTTTCGAACATCGTTGCATTTGACAGAGTTCGATTTTTAACTTCACTTTCGTACAAGAAATGCTCAGTGTAAGCCAAAATGAAAACAGATGAACGTATAGAAATTTGCATCACTCCTTGTTAGCTTGGCTAACAAACAAACTGAAACTAAAAGGTTGTTCATTTGAAATCCATTTCAAAATATATTCAAATGCACAATTTCGTGCATCAAGAAAATTTGAGTAACTATGTTCGCTTGTTTATATATGGTGTGACATCGTGATTCCAATTCCAACGGATAACTTGCTAATTGCAATTTACAATTCATGATTAGTTCGATGAAAGAATCACGCGATTCAGCGTTTTTCGCATAAATTTGTCTCTGACTGTTTATTGTAGGGTGCATGTAATATGATGTGGCCATCGGAACTTAGTTTCAAAAACCTTAGAATCACAGTTACAATGTAATCCATGTAGTTTTAAATTAATGACAGCAACAAGAAATGAGCAGAAATTATTCAACAAAGAACAATAAAAGAATCAATGTAAGTTTTTCAACTGTCGGCAACACACAACAAAGCGACCTAAACGAACTTCCCGATTTTCAGTATCTCTCAATTAAGGGCCACGAAATACTAACTTAAAACAAACATCGTCTTGTTTCAGATTCAATTTTTCTGTTGGAATTGAAAATCTGAAAGACATTCTACCAATCTACTCCTAATTCCACACCGAAAGCAATTTCAAAACCTGCGACTATAATTAATAAACCAAGTCTTCTCTTTTCGACTGCCTTTACTCTCACTTCTCATATTCCTGCAGTATTTCTCCTGAAAAACTTGCAGAGAAGGAACAACTTTTATCTTGAAGTTTATTTCTTCACGTTTTGTGCTCGTGGAAATCGAGATGCTGCTTCCGTTTTTCCTGAAATTTTTCACAGAAATACGAGGATATCTGGCATGATTTCTACAGTACTCGGAGCGCATCATCTGACGGTAGTCACCGCGGCCGAGTGGTTAAAGAACGAGCCCTTCACGGGAAGGTGTCGGCAGTTCGAGTCCCGGCAGTGCCGTCAGGTGATTCTCCCCATTGAGAAAAGGGAGAACTCAGGCACAATTTCCCACTCTACCCAGGTGTCAAAAATGAGTACCGTATTGAGTGTTATAACCGTCATTGGGTAACCGTCATTGCGTCCTGGTGTTAGTTATAATGCATTTGAAAAACCAATTTACAAGATGATATGTGTCAGGCTTGATTGGAGTAAATCATCCTTTATGTCGGAATGACGTCGCGCTATCTTTAGACGAGAATTGCTGAGCCGTTCCAGAGACTGTCTAGCAAAGCTATCCATGTTACCGTACCTTGCTCAGTAACACTTGCTCACACATGGAAAAATAAGTTCTTCCGAGCTGAACAATAAGTTTAAACTTTTGCCGCTCCCTCAAATCGATGAGACAACATAACTGTGGTAATTTAGTCCTCTCCAATGTTTTTTCACTTCTAAGTGAGTGGTCGTTCGCGGGCTCCAGTAAATTAAAAAAAATGTGATTTTGCAAGGCATGTGCTGAACAAGAATTATTAAATTATCCGAATGTTTCTGATATAAGGAAATGAATGAATAATTCACTTTTCATTCATTTATGCGCTATTTAGAACAGTAACAAGCATGATTTTTTGCAACCAAGTGTTTCAATTATGAAATTCAGAACTTTACTCATTCACCAACATACATTATCTTTCAAAATTGTAAAACAACCATGAATTTTTACCAATGACCATCTTTCAGTAACAAATTAAGGCAACGCAATGCACTAGTCATATCGTTTGAACAATTCGCATAAAACTCTGGTCAAGAGTTGAACCTTCACCGAGAAAAAAAAATAGTATGAGGCAAAAAATCAAGAATTCAGTTCATGTTTAGCTTGTCCAACTTTGAGAGGAAGTTTGTAACTTGCCCGCACTCGGCAGAAATGATGCGGAAACTTACGGACGGCAACAAAATTACGCTTTTCCTGTGCCTCGAAAACTGGAATTGGTAGTGGGGGAGACTGAATAGCCAGCTGGGTGATCTTTTATACGAATGCCGATAAAAACTGTACGATATCCTAGAGCATGTACATTTTGTGTGCATTTTTGAGGAACAAAAATCGACTGGTTTGAATAGTCAAATAAATGAAAAAGAACAGCTACTCTCGTTTTTTAAAAACAACCGTTTGAAAAGTCAAGAAAATCCTCGTTTTCGCAAGACAGGAGAATCAGAAAAAATTTCAGTGAATAAAAGACAGAACGAAGTAAAACCAAAGGCTCAAACAAATGTTCTGTCTATTTATGGATGTTGGATTTGAGGGACGTAGTTTGATAGAATTTTAAAAAGTTAGTCCATTTTCGAGCTCTTGTAACTACTGTTGTGGCTGCTTGCAGAGCGCAAATTTAATACGAAAAAACGTTTAATTTTGTAATTTTTTTATTTAAGATCTAAAATAAGTGTTCATTTTATCTGCTGTACAGTGACTTTAGAAAAAAAATCAAGATTGACTCAATCAAATGCCTTGAAAGTGATTGAAAGATTTTCAATATGAAATCCGTATTTGAACACGTCATTTTGTTCACAATGCTCGTAGATGTCAGTAATTTGAACTAATTTCAGCTCGTAATACTGGTACATCGAAAGTAGTTTCATTTCATGCTAGTAACTAACTTTTGGGGCACTTCTTCCATTAAATAGTTTACTTTACTTCCTGCATATATAAGTATTAAATCATGTTAAGTAGAGTAAAGTACAGTAGAGCTTTGTGCATACGTACTACACACGCGTGCGCGCCCTCCATGCACGCACGTAAGAAAGCGTACATATCGCCCGCAT
>JACJUY010003173.1:96856-113698 GCA_014220935.1 Platorchestia sp. MABIK | reverse complement strand
TTAGTACAGAAACCACTTCCTTGCCGTCTTTCGTAAGGCCAGACACATCAGGATATTGACCAAACTTCGGTTGAAACTCACTGCTGTTGTTGCTGTTGGTGTTAGTACTGCGTCGTTTGTTAGGCGCCATCTTGAAGATGAGGGTTGGAGTTCGGTTCCTTGTATAGATGAGGGTTGAACACTTCTACACTTTTGATGGAGTATTATAGTCTTAGCTTGATATTTTGTTGTATAGTGCGTTTAAATCACATTTGACTTCTCATGGCGTGAGTGGGTACTCATGTAAGTCAGAAGTACATCCTTTCTACATTAGTCATTATCAGGTCATCAGGACAAATTACAAAAACAAGTGTTCTCAGATACATTACGCACCCTGTGATTGAGTCAGAGAAGCCTGAAAAACATTTTACAAATATATTGGAGCGGAATAGAATGGGAAAGAGTGGAACGGAACTGAAAAGAGTAGAAGAACGCTGAAGAAAAAAAGAAACGAAAATAACGAAAGAAAAACCGATAAGAAAAAGACAAAATAGAAAGAATGCAACAGAAGAGAACAAAAGAGAACAAACGAGGAGAAAATGAAAGAGGTCAGAAGACAACAGAAAATAATTCAAAAGAGCACTCATTGAAAAGAACAGAAAAGAGCAAAAGAGAAAAAAAGAGATGAGGAAAGAACCGAAAAGAGCAGAAGAGAACAAAAAGAACGAAAGAAAATATGGAAACAAGAAGTAACTGAAGGGCCTATTATTGGGTACCTATCCAAATCCCTTGCTGTCAAACACCAATCAACTGTTTACAATAATAGATTTTTCAGTAAAAACACCAATACGTTCATTTCAATTAAAAATTTAATAACGCGGCTGTTTGAAAGAAGTGTGATCTCATGATAAGGCAGTTTTGTACTCTATCACGAATTTAAGAATTGTTTACAAATTTGCTGTTTCGTGCAATTCTTTTTCCCGTTCCCATCAGATAAGGCATTACTAATTGATTCGTATACATACCTATAATGAAATCATAAATCTATTGTAAAAACCAAAATTTAAGAGAACGTCACTTTAAATACACACAAAATAACTTTTAGAGACCAAGATGTAAGCGCAATTGCGGAAGATCGCTGGCGCTGGATGTGCGTAATTTTAAAAGTTTAAAACATATTATTTACAGCTAAACCACAATAAGTATTAATTAAACTGAGTCAAGTGCTTTATCCATGACAAATTAGTAGTGCTGGAAATCAAGTTAATACAGTCATCAGGGAGCCACAGCAACCGTAATAAAAATGAAAGAGCAAGATAAGCTATTTGAATCATTTAATCATTTAAGGTATGTATTCGAATAAAACCTAATTTCAAACGTTTCGGCCGCAGACCATCATCAGTGGAAAGAATTCTGAAAAGTACCAAGTTAAAATAGACTATTTTAGAAGGACAAATCTAAAAGCAAGCAATAAAATTACGTTAATTGTTATTACTTATTTACAATGGCTAAAGAAAATGAACTAAGAGTGTTGTTTAAACCCGGCTCAAGTTAAAAATGTACATGGACTCTAAAATGTGCAAATCTGAATAGAACTGTGGATTCGTCAAGATTGAAAATTGATTAATGGAAATTACATTATCGCACTCCCGAGAGCTTTTAAAAACTTTTTTAGAATTATCTGTGCTCAATTCATTTTTTGTTTGATTCAAAATATTATAGACAAACGGAAGGTATGGCAATGAGCCTGTTCTAAAGTTGGGCCTTCGGGCCCAACTTTTGCAAACATATTTACGTGTGAAAGTGATGTTCAGTGGCTGTCGACCTGCCCCGAGTCTTTTAAGCCCATGTTTTATAAACGTGACATCGATGATACGTTCTTGCTCTTTCGTGAATCATCTCACGCCCAATTGGTCTTGGATTAATTTAATAAAAAATATGAAACCATAAAATTAACGGTATAAATAGAACAAAATAAAAAATTTTTATTTATAGACAGCCTAATTCTTAAATCAAATAAATTCGAGTGCACTGTTTATAGAAAAAAAAGTTTTTCAGGACTAGGTCTGAGTTTTACAGCTTTTGTCCGTGGTCTTTTAAGATTAATAGTGTCACAACATTGATATCCCGCGCCTTTAAAATTTGTACTAATTTCCCTTATTTACATCCCTATTAAGATGAATAGTTTGAAAATTAATTTCCCTTTTAAGATTAATAGGGTCACAACATTGATTTCCCGCGCATTTAAAATATGTACTAATTTCCCTTTTTAACATCAAGAATTTGACAGTATGAGATCTTTTTCAAGAAACAATGGCTATTCCGTTAGTTGCCTTGATTCAAAAATACGTTTATTCATCGATGGACTTTATGGCAACAGATCTGAAGTTGACAACATCGACCCCGCCCATAGGACTGCATATGTTCCTTACTTTTTGCGCAGTCTGAGAAGTCAAAGAAAGAATTGGCTGGAGTATTTTCGAAGGATTTTTCTGATGGGAATTTTAAAATCATATTGGTAAACAACTTTTGAATATCATCGTTTTTTAATTTTAAAGATAAGCTTCCTACCGGAATGCAGGCTACTCATAAGTTATAAGTTTAGTTATGGACGTTGTGCATCAGAGCGCATTGGATTTACATCTCGTACTCGTCGCACTCGAGTTTGCGAGCATTCTGGTAGGAGCTTTAGAACAAGCTCAATTTTGTCAAAGCCCCCATTTTTCGCCGTTCGAGAGCATTCTGACGAGTGCGTTAATGTAATTTTCATTTTTCAATTTTCGATTTTGGCAAAACCACAGTTTTATACAGATACGTGCATTTTAGGGATTGTACATTTTTAAACTTCAGCCGGGCTTAAACAACACTCTTAGTTCATTTCCTTTAGCCATAGTAAATTGATAATGGCAATTAACGTTATTTTGCAGTTTGTTTCTATATTTGTCATTTTAAAATACTCTATTTTTAATTTTTACTGTTCAGAATTCTTACCACTGATGAAGGCCTGTGGCCGAAACGCTTGAAATTAGGATTTATTTGAATGCATTCCTTAAATGATTAGAGTAGCTTATCTTGCTCTTTTATTTTTATTTAAGTTAGTACAGTTAATATAGCTAGTTCTCAAGAACGTTATCAAGATTATTGAAGCGTGCTAGCTTTCTTAATCTTTACACACTGTGTATTCAAAATTTTATGCACAAATGAATTTCAAATTTGTAGTATTTACACTATTTTCGAGGGAAATTTACAATTTTGAATTTTGTGATGAGCTTGAAAAATAACACGCAATTTGACGTAAAATTCCCCTTTTAATTGGGAAATCAAATTGAGTGATCAATGCCGTTGAGTAGATGGGATAATTTAGTATCGTCCAACTCTACTTAGGCATGAACTTAACATCCAAGGTCACGTCTAGGTGGACGTTGCTGCGAAAGGTCTGCGATACCTGGCGTACTGTTATTACGTCAGAGCTGCATCAGACCATGAGCAAGTGAGAGGGCCACGCCACGAGAGAATAGGGGTTTCGCACTACTCGCTAGCGTGGGTCTGCTCTGAAAGTGGAGTAGCATTGCATATACTCATTCCACAGGTATTGCCATAATGCTTATTATGGTATGCACGTGCCATTAGCTAGCCATAAAATTATTTAGCGTAGAAAAATGTCAAAATCAACTACAACGATACTAGTCTTGCGAGAAAGAAACTCGGCATCATTTAATAAAGCGGTAATTACACTGATGCCATATTGTAAAGTCGAAGGTGCTAAAAATTCGTTATCATGGACATCAGACGTTGCGAATCC
Organism: Platorchestia sp. MABIK; assembly: GCA_014220935.1. Classification (NCBI taxonomy): domain Eukaryota; kingdom Metazoa; phylum Arthropoda; class Malacostraca; order Amphipoda; family Talitridae; genus Platorchestia; species Platorchestia sp. MABIK. The sequence continues at coordinate 109,917 of JACJUY010003173.1, read as the reverse complement.
TAATCATCTCCTCTGGACTTGGTACTATGAGCGTGTTTATTAGATACCACGCATTTTTCTGTGAGTGTTAATTATTCCGTTTAATTAGGTTTAGTTAGAGACTCTATGCATGTGGGACTCAGAAATAGTTCCTTTGAGTCATCACTGTTCTAAGGCGCAGCTCAACATCAGGAGAGGGTGTCTACTAAGTAGTAAAGTAGTAAAAAGCAGTAAAATTTGAAAAGTAGTAAAAAGTGGTAAAAAGTAGTAAAATTTGCCTCATTGCAGTAAAAAATTGTGAAGTGGAATAATTCTCTAAAAATTTAAAGTAATGTACATATGTATATAGAGTTTGTAGATTTTTAAAATTTATTTCTCCCATAATCAGAAATTTGCCTCAGTTTATGGGAAATATTCCTGTAAATCAGAGTGTAATTTTAAGATTGGAGGACACAAAATAGAAAACAGTTCCAAAATTTTTGCGAACGATAGTAAAAATAGTTCACTTTTTTTCTCATTCAATTTGATCTGATAGTTATCGAATTGTTTTATGATGGAAGATTCATTTGAGCCTTTTAAATTTTGAAATTTTAAATTTTTCATTGCCATTTTGTAAATTTTTAGGCTAATGATCAGTAAATAATTTAGGATTGTAAACTTTTCAAAAATTAAATTCAGTTTACTGCTTGGGTTTTTTAAACAACAACCTTAAGGGACTACTTCTCTCTTTAATATTCAACATTCTTGTCTCTTAATGATTTTCTTTAGATGTACCCAATCGCGTTACCTTCGAAGAACAAACTTATCCTTCGTCATATAAAGGGCATTTAAATGTCCTTGCCCAGAGTTTAATAATAGTACTTCACTCAAATTGTTGCATCATTTAACTATACCCTACAAATGCGAATATTAAAGATAAGCAGTGAAGAACCTAGTGAATCACAACGCAAATAACGGAAAACCTTTGCACTTGAACTTGAACTTGAAATTGAGGGCCGACAGTGTCGGGGGCCTCGGGTCAGTGCAAGCTCAATCGCACCACATAACTTTCGAGATCGGACTGACACACACCATTATCCGCAATGAATCATCATTCAAGGAATAATCATCCAGAGGAGATGTCGATGCCAAGCGTTAAAATTATGAGTATTGAGAAAATTACTAAACGCTGCAATGGAGTTGAAGAACTTACAGCAATTGATATTATGGGTGAAACACTTTTGTTTCACGTTTTTTAGCTGTTTCTTAATAACACGATAACATTTGAAAAAAAGTGCGCATTTCAGATGAAAATTGTACAAAAAAATACATTATTTCTGAGATAGTGTTGCTGTTAACTCAATTTTATGCATGAATGTTATTTGGGCATTTGGTTATACTGCATGTTAACATTTTGCATACACGCAACTTTCATGAATGGAATAGATAAATCCATTTTTGCTGTCGTTGAGTTGCTAAAATATTTTTTACCGCCTTTGCAGATCATGGAAAGAAATGTTATATCCTCACTGTTTGCAGTACATTGAAATTGAAGGTATCATTATAATGAATATGTTAATTTTTTGTGGGCACGAAAGATCTAGAAGGGTAAATTGAAAAGGTGGTGCATCGCAGGTACATACAGTTATTATATGCTTATTACATGAGTTTGATTATTCAGAAAGATGTGCTATTTGATAGTATTTTCCACTAATTAAAATTTCTATGCGCTCGGTCAAACTATTCGAACATCCATTGCCGTTAGTTTTGATAGACTCTCCACAAAAATCTTCAATTATTTCTGTAATGTCACAAAAGCCTTTGAACGTGAACTTGTTGGACGAACGTGTAAATCCTGCTAAAAAGTATTTCGCTTTAAACGTAAATTTTCATTTATTCATATGTATACTAAATGAAATTGGAAAGCATCATGAGAAAAACATGTTATTTCTGATCTTTTAAATCAAAATTGAGAAATTAAATAATATTCATGGGCTCTTAGTTGCAAGTCGACGCTTCTATGTTCGGAACTTATGAATATCATTAAAAATAGGAAATATAAAAAAAAGCGTTCGGAGCAGTTTGTTTCCATTAAAGATTATGCAAAACGATTTTTGTTTTTAAAATATGATATGCATGCTCGGTATCGTAATACCCATTTAAATAGTCGAAACAAATTATTGAGAGACCATTAACAAACGGCTTTCGCTTTGATGCGGCAATCAAAGTTTCATAATTCGTGTAATTACACATTTAAAAAAATATAATACCAGTGACGATGCATTGTCGAAAACACTTCTGTAAGTGCGACATCAGGGATTTATATTTAAAATATAGTAAGGATTTAAAAATTGTGCGTTTATTTGACTATGAGGTCTATATTTGATATCTTTTATTCTTACGTATCAAATATGCACACAAACGATTCTGGGAAAATTGAAATAGCCTAGCTACATATTTTCCTGTAGAAGTGCATCAAGGGGCTTTGATTGAAATAGGTTTGTCAATTCAAATAATTTATATTTTATTGAGAATTACGATTCCTTTAATGTAAAACATCTTGTGAACTTATTCTTTTAAATTTTATGAATAAACATCTACCCAAAATTTTCGAAGAGGTAGTCGTACTTATCACTCAACAATAATTACATTTTATTGGATTTCATCTGTAGTGGATGCAGTAGCCCCTGGGATATATAGCATAGATGGCATGATTCTTCTTTTTGTGCACGTGATAGTAAAAAATTAGAGTATTTTATTCACAAACGGTAGCAGAGAAATAAAATTATTCTCAACTAGCTTCTAGACACCTGCTGCAATTTCAGATGAATAAGTCATGAATCAAACTTATTACATTTCGATTCCTAATGAATAATGTTGTTATAGGTCCAGCCACTAAGTGTAGATATCACTAGGTTACTCCGTGGAAATTAGAAAGAGGCGGTGGGGTGCGGGCTTCATTGGCACATAAGAGTACAATTGGAAAAACAAGTCCGATAAGTGAGCCTGAAAAAGCAAATCACACGATCAATATCAAATTTCAAAAAATGCAGAAGTCATTATTTTGTTTACGCACAGTAACTTGAGTTATGCCTATTTTCTGCCCTTGGGTAACACTCTTCTGTAGTAGCAGTAGCAACAACAATAGGAGCTACGCATAAAGAAAAACACTTCACTTTCATCAAACCAAATCTAAAGTGCATCCATAGAGCTCGACAAATGTTCATTATCGAAAAGATAGACTGAAGAATGTGTGTTCCCACAAAATTGTGCATGGAGACTACAATTTAGAAGAACGAAAACTTAGACAATGGATAATTGGAAATAATCTTTAAGTGTTCGGACTGGCAGGTCTTTAATAATTACTGGGTGAACGAACACTAAGATTCAGTCATATAAAAATTTAATAATAGTGACCCTTACAATTTCACTTTCCTCAATTCCTACACAAATTATTAAAAGGTCACAGCGGTCCCGAGGGACCGACCGAGAAGCCCCGCACACCTTCACACAGATACAACCCACAACAGATAGATAGGGTGCGGCGGCAGGCCAACGCATGTAAACGCAGAGGCGGCTACTCTGTTCGCATAAACAGATACCAGAAGAGCAACTAAAATTAACATATCGCAGAAAATGTGACAAACAATAATGCATATTAGGAATAATACGAAATAAATTGAATGATAATCTTATAGAAACGAAGGCATAATCAATGTTCTTTTCACTATGTGTATTGCAGGCGCCTTCAACAGACAGGCTGGAAAATTCAGCTCTATAGTTTAGTTTATTAGTTAGTTTAAGCCTAACTATCCTCAACAAATAAGATCCGAAGAGAGGAAGGAAGAAGGCACCATTTAGAATGGAGTTAAGGGAACGTGGAATCTATGCGGAAAGGGCATAGAAACAGTAAGATGAGAAAGAAGTTCATGAAACAAGATCAAAGTTGAGGGAGAAAGTAGTAGGTGTTGAAAATACAGGACAGCAGTGAACCGAAACAAAGTTGGTCAGACACAAAACAAAAACCTATGTTATTTTAACAAAACGAAAGCCTACCTAACCATTAGCTCGGGCCCTCACATTGTCCCCCTGGGAGCGCTAATTCCCGAAGGGATTCAGCTCTATAACAATGTTCAATTCAAAGTTATATATTTAGCTGATAAAATCATGATTATCATAAATTTGATATACCCTTTCAATTCTTATTCAAAGAAAAATATTATCACACTGCAAGTTGTTGCTGCAGGATAGGAACATTGCGATGACGTCAAAGGAACTTTTCCGCAGTTCATTTATATCCAGAAAGTGTTCTTTTTACCTGAGTTTGATTGGAGCATTATCTTTCTTTGCAAAGACTGGAGTTCATTTTGTCTACTTCGATATGAGGGAAACAATAACGATTTACTGTAACCATAAATGTTTTTTCTGAAAACAATTACCTCTTCGTAAAGCTGAAAGTTTTCTCTTTCCGATGATGTTAATGTATGTACAAGTACTGAAAGAATTATGCCATAAAATTATCTTTTAAAACAATGTGTAATCATTTGAACGAGAGTAAGTTCCTTTGAAGTTCCTTTTGGCAGTCATGGCGATTCAGTTACCTCCAGGATGTCGTTAAGGAGCATGGTGATGCTCCATCTTATCAAAATTCATTCTTCCACTATGTATAGGAAAGCCGCCTCACTCAGCTATACGAATTTATTCAGATCAGTGTAAATCTCCTCTTTTGCAGGAAGACTTTTCCATCTTAAGTTCTGCTAACTCAGTCACTGATTTACGTATTATCGAATCCCTCTTCATTAGCCGCTTAAAACTCGATCTAAACGATATGCAGTCGTCACACCCCTTAAAAATGGCTGCTGTTTAACATTTTACCGTTATTTTTCATGTAGTTTTTCTTCAATTTATGAATGTATTTTTTTCCGTGTATTTTTTCAGACATCCGCTGATGATGACCTTAGGGGTCGAAACATTCGTTTTTAACAAAAATGTCTTTTAAATCTATAGTCTCTGCTATAACCTTCATTTTAAACTCTTTTCATTTAAACATTCAAATTTGATACAGATAATTTTAAATTTAAATTTTAAATTTTTTGAAGCATATTGCCGTATATGCTGATATACGTCAAGGTATGACATGAAGAATATGTGTGTGTGGGTGAATATATATGAAGAACGGCTAGAGAAATATATAAGTCCATATAGGAAAGCTACATGAAATTTGCATTTTCGTGATTTGTTCCGTAATATAACATGTTAATAACTTATTTGTTATAATTATTGATCGCAATTAGGGTGCCGATTTAGATTTTGAAGTACGATAGGAATAGTTCTCAAAAATTTGTTCACACGCATTCACATTCGTTCAATAGTTCCCAAACTCATATTTCCGAAGTGTCATAGTGTTTGGTCATAATAAAATTCCGAGATTTTACTCTGCTGTACAGGGATCCCCTGGTGTTTCCAGTCAGTTTATTTTGCATATAATGAACTGTTGTCCTTATAGTTGAAAGATGTTATGACATGGTTTTTGCCAAACATTCGTTGGAGTCCATTTGGGATGGGGTACCTTAAGAATTTATGTAACTTTTTTTGCAATAATACTTTGGTTGCTGCATTTTGTTATAAATATTTAAATTAAAAACTTGGAACCTGTTTTGAACCTTTGGTATTGCGTGTATTATTGACTCAAATAACTCATTATAGGCCGATTACTAACATCTGGACATTTGGACAACATTCATTACGTAAAAAATAGGTAGTAATTTTTTCCTGTTGATGGTAGGAAAAAGTAGTCAAATTTGGAAATGAAATATCAGTCGACACCCTGCAGGGGTAGTTAAAACTGTAGCAGGCTTTAAAAGGCGATGTTTTCTTCGAAGTTGCTGGATAAAATCTTCCCGTTGCGCTGGACAATTGTGCTCATAGCTTCAGAGACGTTTTACCACGTTTAACGTGGACATTTTACCTTCGTGTTTTTCACTTTTTGCTGCAAATAATTTTTTAGGCACGCTTTATATGTTGCATTTTTCTATGTGCTGTTCTTAAAATAAAAATATTCAATCTTTGATGCGTTGCCGTTATTTACTCGTATCGGTCATACCTATTGTTGTGTTTATTTACCGTCCTCTGTATATCTTTTTCTCCTTTAGCTGTTCCTTTGTCCTTTCTAGGGAGGTGTAAATTTCTCATTCCTGACCAGTTTATTTTTATTTTTTTAAAGAAATGATTCAATGAGAGCTATAACATCATGACAGGGTCGTTCTTCTGGCTTGCGTTTCTTCATTTTTTAGGCAAGACGCTGTGTACGTAGCCTAAAAATATTTCTCTATGACTCATTGTTTCAGCTAAGTCAATTTTCCTCTTTTTTGTGTGTTAATAGAAGTTTACTCATATTACACTACGAAAATATTTCTTTCTATCTGCAATCTTACATTTAGAAAAAATTGATTTGTTTGTATTTTTAACTTTGATGATCTTACCTTTCCTAGTTACAAGGTGAAAAAAGTGATAAGAAAGGATAAGGAAGAAAACGACCTTCCAAAAAATGGTCGCTATCAATTAATGTGCAGTTTATAATTAAACGTAACACGCATATTCATCTTCACATTCAAGGATTCAAGTCTTCATGATAAATCTTTTCCGAACGAACATTCAATGACACATGAATACACTAAATTAATCATGCAACTGATATAAATCTTATTACCATCTCGCAGAGACTTGCGCCCAGACCCAAATGAACACAATGTTTTTCTCATGGAGACATCTTCTGCCACCGCAATTCCTCATCGGAGTTTCTGCGTTATAGAAAGGTATGATGAAGAGTACATGAATATAGCTTTTCGTGAAGTAGCGATACGACAGGTGCGGAATGGAATGCTAGAATTAAATGGGCGATTTTTCGGAAATCTAATACGTAAAATGAAAAGAAGAACCAATATCAAAGGGAACATTATTATAATAGCAAACGTTTCGAAATCTCTGATTCCATCATCAGTGCAGTAAAACTTGGTAAAGTTAACAGTGAATATATATATAATGTTCCCTTTTATATTGGGTCGTCTTTTCATTTTTTTGTAATACTGTGAATGCATTTTTTGCCAAGGTCAGCTTATGTTTTTGATTGTCAAATCATATAAAAGAGAGGTAGAAGTTTATTTTAATGCGATCACGGGAATTAAAAATTTGATTCCCACGAATCACTGCATGAGCACATTTAAAAACATTTTATTTGAATGACATTTTGCTCGCTGATGCGTAATTTTAGAGTAATTCCACTTTGAAGTTTAGGAACGTCGTATATAAAAGTGAAGGAACATTAAGTTAGTTGAATAAACTAACCTAAATAAACCTAAAATAGCTTACCTTAACACGTTCATTTCGTTTCCGCGGCTGTTAACGGTTATTTTGGTTAGGTTGTATGTAGCAAAATTAGGAAATCGACTTTACAGCCTGAATAATTTTTATTTTTCTTAATAAATATGAAAAAAACAATTTCACGAGAACATTTTACCTCGTATAGTAAAAGTTTTTCTTTGAAAAGGTCGCAAAACGTTTAAAAATTGTCATTCATTAATACAGGTACGTAAATGTGCAATTTACCTGTTGGCACACATGTGGCCCAATACGCGGGGAACGTGTTAACTTAGTCGAACCGATGCTGTTCCCGCCAAAAAAGTGGGCGTGTTCCAACAATGCGGCGACTAGGCAACCGACTATCTAATGTTATTCCTACCTGAACGTAATTATTGCTACACCTCGAAAATTACGAATTAGCGAGCCAAATGTCATTCGCGTGAAACGTCTTTAAATGTATTTTTCTTGGATTCTTGGAATCCAAATTTTTAATTTCCGTGAGCGCATTAAAATCAATTTCGGTCAAAAGGATTTATGATGTTCATTGTATTGTTTGTGTAAACCGAACTAAAACGTTCATCATTGCCGACTGCAGACTTCAGAACGCTCTAAGCATTGGAAAATACGTCTCAAAACTGGTCAAGCTCCTATGCTTGGCCACCCGCGTGTTACTATCCGACTAGGCCACGAAACTTCGCTACAACTGGAAAACCAGATAAACTATCAATTTGGGTAAAAATTACACTTCCATTTAGAAAAAATATTATTTGTAACGAAATTAATTATAGTGTAAAAATTTTTCGTTAGGTAAATTAGGTCGAAGCTGCGACGTGAACAGACATTGGAATGCCTGATGTCGTTATTCAGAAAAACCGTTAAGACGTAAGGTCGAGTTTGGACTGTTTGGAAACCGTTATTCAGAAAAACCGTTAAGACGTAAGGTCGAAGTTGGACTGATCGGAAAAACCGTTAAAATAGTCAGGTGGAGAAAAGCGTAGGCTGCATGGGAACACCAAGCCCGAGCACCGGTCAGCATTCTTCGAGGAAAGGAGGTGCGAGGGACAACTGTGAGAAAGTAAAAGCAGAGGGTCTCCGCCTCACGTGGCCAATGAGAGCTCGCAAAAGTACCGCGAAGTATGTGTGTCAGAGGCATGTGAATGCCTTTAGGAGGTCACTTCAACGATTTTAAAAAATTGATCCGATTCATTTGAAATTTGGCCAGTATATGTATATGTTGAAAAAAACATGTTTTACCCGTGTAACTTTTTCCATTTATGCCTTACTCTTTTGAAAAGTACGAAAAATTAGTTTCTTGGTACATTTTTATGGATAATTCAAAAGAATAGAAGTAATTGAGTTTTTTGCTTGAACAAAACCAAAGACAGTCTTAGAATCCTTGAAGCATTGCAAACAAAGTTGCGGTAGAAAATTTTCCATTTTCAACTTATCGTTATTTATATAAGATATTTTATCAATAACTAACATATACACTAATTTTGGGTTTTTAGCTTAATGAAAAAAAAAATCATTTGTAAAATCGGGAAAAAAATACTGTAACTTTGTATGCAATGCTTCAAGGATTCTAAAACTGTCTTTGTTTTTCCTAGCATGAAAACTCTCCAACTTCTTTCTTTTTAATGTTGAAAATTAGAGGCTTTGGGTATAAGCCGAAAACAAAGTATTTTTTTGAAGTGTAATATAATGGACAATTTATGTAATTGAATGCTGTTTTCATTTTCATTTCGATAACCTTCATGCACAACTTCATATTCACACTGTGAATTGTAATTTTATAATTTGTTTCAAATATTTTTTCAAAGTTTAAAAAAAAAATTTTTTAATAAAAATTATGAACTTTTATATTTGTAGCCTGATTCTTATGAAATTTGACCATTATATGCAATTTTTAAAAAGAAACACAATTTCATACGATCATTTTTTCGATTCAGGCCTTAGTTTTTTGAAAAAATTGGACATATTGGTTTTTTAGTTCATTTTTATGGATATTTCAAATGAATAGAACTAATTGAGTTTTTATGCTAGAACAAAATTAAAGACAGTTTTATAATCTTTAAAGCATTTTTAAACAAAGTTATTGTTTTAAATTTTTAATTTCCCTATTTGTTTTCTTTTTATATCAGGTCGAAATGGGGTCGAAAATTCAGGATTTGTGTCCGTAGCGCCACAAAATTTTAGGACCGAATAGTCCACCACCTGATGGTCTTTTCTCAACAAAAACATGAAAAATGCTCATTGGACCGACAGAGGCATGGCAGGGGCCTGGAATGACCCCCTTAACGAATCAGCAGTAGATCCGTCAGAACAAGCAGCGGCTTAACCAATCGGCGTACGATTCATCAACACAAGGAAGAACATTCGAGAAGCTTCCAGAAGAAAGCAAGGAAAGTCTACAAAAGCTGAGCTCAAGAATCGCAAAAGGTCTTTTTTCTGAGTTACGCGAGAAGAGGTTCACGAAATTTGTGTGCGTGAAGCTAAACACCCGGCTCTTCGCCGGCGTGCTTTGCACGAGAATAGCTCAAAAATTAACAGCTTGGTGAAGCGAACAACACCGAAGCTTCAAGAGTATAGCGTCGTGTCACCAGCAGTCACCGACGTGCCAATTGCACTAGAAATCCGCTCCAAGCGCATCAGCTTCGCAGCGGTGATTGCCAAGCGCAAGAAACATGTTAATAACTCTACCGGAAGTTTGTAAAGTTTTTCTTCGTCAACTTCAAGTTAGCAAGTACCTTTAGCATGCCGATTGGAATCAAGAAATCACGATGACTGCAGCGACACGGAATTAATCTGCGAGATCTATAATAAGCAAGCTCACTCAGCACTGAAAAGAGCGAGGCTCAACTCAAGAACTATGAACGAGGTCGCAATCTCCCAGCACCAACGAAGCTCACCAACCAACAAATCGGCAACCGTTGAAGATGGCCCGGCAGCGCTAGTGTCAACAGTTAGTAGATGCCCCCTTTATAGGATGATCACCTGGGCTGCATGCCAGTGACCGCCAGATCTTGCCTACACCTGCGATGCATGCCAGATACCGCCATTCTACAAATCATTCTCTACCGAAACTACATGTTTATTTGGATGAGAAGACAAAAATATTCCGAATTGTACAATTATATTTTGCTGTTGTAATTTTCGTCATGATGAGTTGTGAGAATCTCATTAGTACTTCATTTTTTTGCAGGAATATAAATAATAGATATAAACTGAACACGCACATTTGAAGACTGTTGTTCGTTTTGTGTCACAATAGTTTGTTGTCAAGCAAAGAGAACAATATTTATATTCAAAAAGCTTTCATTACTTAATTATTACATAATTAAGTTAATAATGCAATGTTCCTATATCTCCTGCCGATTACAAATTTTAGACTCCGCTTCAACCAGTATGACCTCAAAATTTTAGTCCTTGCATATCTTCAAGCGAAACCCTCATTTGAACAATTTGGGCAGTTAGTACACAATTATGTTAGTTATAATTATAACTAACATAATTATAATGCTAGTTTGTGCAGGATGTTTTACGACAAGAGGTACACAATTTCACAAGCAGAATATGGCCAGATGAACAGTTTTTTTCTATGAAATTTTCAGAACACTTGGGTTTGTGAGATATTAGCAGTTTATTGTTTTAAAGTATGAAATTTGATGATACAGTTACTCGCAATATTTAGTTTGAATTTACGTTACAAACACTTGTCGTCATATCAAAATAAACATTTTGTTTCGATAGAGAATGATTTGTAGAATGGCGGTATCTGGCATGCATCGCAGGTGTATGCAAGTTCTGGCGGTATCTGGCATGCAGCACATATGACCATACTAGAAGAGGGGCATCTACCAACTATTGACACTAGCGCGGCCCGGCATCGGACAGCAACACCGGCAGAATGCTGCATGAGAAGCACTGAGGGAAATAGACCAATTAGTCGGACGTGAGTTCTCCAAGCACCAAGTGGAATTGGTATTATATCGGCACCAACAACACATCACAGAAGAGTGTGTGTGTAGAAATAGAGCGTTTGAATAGAACAGCAAACTCATGATATAGTTACGACAAATTCAATTTTGATAACAAAGTAGCACATTGAAAAGTGCCTTGAAATGGCCTCCTACCTAAAGAGTGTCATCTATACATTGTGCTTTGTGTTATATTGTCAAGAGTATTGTGTTTCCTTTAGCCTCAGTGTGTTTAAGGTTACGCAAATTTTAAGCAAAGGAGCCACATTGGGTACCGTGTGATGCACTCTATTTTGAAATGCCGTTGTGGTCAGTTACACGTGTAGTGCGCCGCGCGCGTAAAGCTCTTCTGATCGCGCCGGTGCCATAACACCTCTCGATAAAAGTGTTTCGTCCGATTTGTCGTGCTTTATGATTCTCTTGTGTGTGTCATATTTCCTTGTGCAACAGTAAATTGCACAGTCGCACGCTGATAATTCACACTGTGCGTTTCTCTCATTTGGTGTGCGATTTCATTTTAAATTTCAATTTCGGTAACCAAGCGAGAACTTTATATTTGCATTGTGTTTTAGCCTTATTTTGTGTGTCATTTCGTTCAATATTCACTGAGTGATCAATCACGCACATCAACTCACGTGTTCAATTCGCATCACCAAATAATGTTAATTAAATTTTACTATCTTTGTCGTTATTATCCCGTGCTGATCGTAAGTTTTTTTATATAGGTAGACACGTAAATGCACACCATTGCAACTCCCGCTATTCTATTCTCCTACCTTTTCTGTCCTCTCTGCATTTGTACATTTTCCTCTGTTTTAATTTCCCTTTCTTCTTCGACTATCGAGATTTCAATCCCTCTATCGTAAACAAGAGGCATACAGCCACACTTGTTTGGTGACATATTTATCGGGAAATACGTTATAAATTACGGAATGCATTACACAAGGGAACCCTTTTTCCGTAACTTTTGAGTTGCATTTGATATTTTTACTGATTCTAAAAAAGTTTTAGGCACTGATTTCAAATCTAAAATTAATTTTTCTCTGCAAGATCTAGTTTGTATGCAATTTGAGGTTAACGAAATTGTACAAACGTGATCTTGCGTAAACCATGTATGGGCAATTTCACGTCCATATATATATAGATAGTTTCTAATATTTTGATCATTTTTCGTTTGTTCCAGTTCAAACATGGCTTCAAAAGAGAGACATCATTGCATAAACAAGCCCGATGCCTTCTGCTACATATGTGGATGCTACACACTCAATCGTCAGAGACGTAACATATCCTCGTTCGTCAAGCGTGCCTACAAGGCATATTTGAAATTTATCTCAGTGATCAAGACAAGCAATGGGCTCCTCATATTATTTAACCCAAATGTGAGGAAATGATTCGAGACTGGACCAAAGGAAAACGCAAAGGTCTGCCTTTTGGAGTACCAATGATTTAGCGCGCACCCACCAACCATGTAACTGACTGTTATTTCTGCATGGTAAACACAACGGGTATTGGGAGGAAAAACCGACGTAAGATTACATATCCGAACACTTCCTCTGCTATTCGGCCTGCTCCGCACTCAGAAAAAGTTCCTGTTCCAGTTTTCAAAGGCTATTCTTCATTGGACTATAAACACATTGAAAGAAAGAAAGAAAAGAAAAAACATTTATTTCCAATAAAGTACAAACATGAAACGTCGATACATTGGATTTTAAAACACCTTAACCTAAAGGCATCCTTAATTGAGAATGACACATTGGTATTGGGATA
>JACJUY010003173.1:72076-95824 GCA_014220935.1 Platorchestia sp. MABIK | reverse complement strand
AATTTTGGTGGTTTCTGCTTTCGTTTTGCGAACGGTTCAGATATATTCCGCTTTTTAGGGTTGGAATTTTCAGGCGGCGCTGTTGTGAGGGATGTTATTTCGCCAGATAAAGCTGCCTTCCGAGTAGCTGAGCATTGGACATGATATAAGCGAACAAGACAGTTGTGACAGTAAATTTTCAGAAAAGTTTTCACAATCAAACTGTTCTTCAGACACTGAACCTTTCCCTGTTCCCAAGCCGCATCCCCAGGCTGAACTGCGGATTTTGGGTTTCAAAGAAAGCAGCATAGCTTTTGGCATCAATATTACAAAGCAGAAATCTTATTGATCACTTTGGTAAAGTATCATACTTCAGAAAGCGCGACCAGCTTTTTTGTGACCTTCTTTTCAGAAGACAGACAGTTTGTTTTTTGCCATGACATCCCAGGGCTTTTCAAGGAACTCGGTGTACCTTACTATAGTCCTGCTGAATGGAGACTTATTTTAGACAGTTCAAAACGTGGTCTGAAGTGTGTTTTTTGCAAAATGGCAATGGTTATGGAGCAGTACCTGTCGGTCACTCAGTGCATTTGCGGCTGTGATGATATGAGAATGGTTATGGGCTTATTGAAGTATCATGAGCACAATTAGATCATTTGTGTGGACTTAAAGATGGTCAACTTTCTTCTTGCACAACAAAAAGGTTTCACCAAGTTCCCATGTTTCCACTGTACGTGGGACAGCCGAGAACGAGACAGACAATTGGGTCAAGAAGGACTGGCCTATTAGTGACACCCTTGAAGCAGGCGTGCCAAATATCATACAAAACCCAATTGTAAGCTGAGAAAAGATCATCTTTCCTCTTCTTCGCATCAAACTAGGTTTGATGAAGCAATTTGTCAAGGCTCTGGAAACCGAAAGTGAATATTTCCAACACACCATCACAGCTTCACTAGGGTTATCATTCGAGATCAAAACAGGCGTGTTTGATGGCCCACAGATTCGAACCCTAATTCGTGATGATCAGTTTGTTGCTAAGATGACCGCTTTAGAAAAGGTAGCATGGTTATCCTTTATGGTAATCGTTCAGGACTTCCTTGGAAACAATAAGGCGGAGAACTGCTGTGAACTTGAGAACAGAATGCTCCTCGCTTTTCGTGATCTCGGGTGCAACATGTGCATCAAACTTCATTTTTTTGAACAGCCACCTTGATAAGTTCCCTGACAACCTGGGGGCTGTGAGTGACGAACAAGAACGATTTCACCTAGGCCTAAAGGTCTTGGAAGAACGCTACCATGGGCACTAAGATAAAATTATAATGGCTGACTACTGCTGAAGCATTAAACGAGATTGCCCAGATGAAGTGTACAAACGAAAAAATTGCAAACGCAAATTCCTGCCTGAATAGAGTACACAAACAAATTGATCAGCTTTTATCAGCTGTGGTGATGCTCTGAAGGATGCTAATCTAGCTTTAGGAGAAGGATTCATGTTTTATATGAAACGCTATCAGATAATACGACACAACCAACAATAGTGCAATAGTGCAAAATAAATTTTAATGTTTTCTGTTTCTTTTGCTTTAATAAGTATACAGAAATGACTTTCATACTGTTTTAAGATTTAAGTGAACAAAAGAATTGTGGCTGATACTGCAATTCCCTATGATAAAGAAATATTAAAAATGTTACTGTCAGCGAATAAATAATCATCTACAGTCAGCAGCACCAATAATAATTTGGTCTGTCCAGCGACAGGGAACCGTCAAACTTCAGCCTTAGGCCGCCGTCACACGGAGACCAAATGGTAACGTTTTGTTATGATCGTCTACATAGCGGTACCATTCGGTCTTTCTAGCGCTACTTATTTACTTGTATTTAGGGATTATTTCTTTTTCCTGAAGCGGCAAACAGGTATAAAGGGCTTAATTTGTGTTATTAAAGTAGCATCTATGGTTGAGAGTATTTTTTTCAGTGCTCTCGTCTAGGGTGGGTGAAAATTAGCCCAGTCGATTTTGATTACTGAGAAGGATTTGAGAAATGGCATCTTTAATGTGGGAAAAATAGTTGCGTTTAAACTGGTCTGACAATACAGGATAAAATGAATTTGTACTTCAATTATAATTTGTGTGAGCTATTACGTACACCCCACAATAAATTAATGATTCAAGAAATAACAACACTGTGTGAAGATTAGGTAATTTGTCATTTAATTTTGGTGCACAGGCATCTGTTTTGCTTGATATTTTTTTTAAACAGGGTGAAAATTGACTTTGATGTTGTCAACGACTTTTAAAATTCCATTACGAAATTTAGGTAATTGGAGACATTTTAAGACGTTTTACAAGAATGACATTGTGCGCACAAATGCTTAGTTTTCGAGATATGGCATAAATAACGTTTAGGTTCTTTAACGTCAGTCTCGATATAACTCTTCCGGCGTTTCGCGGACGCGGAACACGCCAAGTTTTTTGGGGGGAGACATCGGCCTCGGTATGGTCAAGTTATTTTAGGCTTACTTAGGTTAGTTTAGTTAACTAACCTAACTTTACCTAACTTAACCTCACCTATCGTTCCGTCAAAATCTTATTTCTGCTTATTTACGTGTCCGTTTGTTCAATTTTATAAACGACGTTCCTATAACTTCAAAGTTAAATATCTTGAAAACTAAACATTTGCGAGCACAATGTCATTCGTGTAAAACGTCTTCAATTGTACCATATTATGTATATGTGGCGACGAAATTATTGAAATCGATGACATTAAATTCAATATTGACCTGAAACAGTAAAACTTTACTTCTCCAAACTTTAATCCGTAACAGTTTTTTTAACTATGAAAATTTATAAAAGTGGCATTTACAAGTGTTGAGAGGGAAGATTTATATTTTTATGAGGAATTTTACTTAAAGGTTCTATAATTTTACCAGAGATTTCAATTCAATTCCTTTTTTAAGGGTGAAGTTTCTTTCCTTATTTCAAATAGAAATCACCTACACAGACTGGCTAGGCTACTGGCATAAGCGAAAGTAAATAATACAAATGGTTACGGATCGCTACAAAATCCTAAACCGTGTGACAGCTCTCTTCATAATTCCGTCAAGCTACCCGATCAATGTGGTAACGTAGCACTACGGATTGGTCATCGTGTGACGCCGCCTTTGGTTTGAGATTAGCTTAGTCATACCATGATTTCAGAATCGTAAATGACTAAACTGGTGTCAACTAAGGCTGAAATCTGACGGTTTCGTGGCGCTGGACAGACCGATTGGTGCCGCTGACTGTAGATGCTTATGACGAAACGTTACCATTTGCTCTCCGTGTGACGGCGGCCTTACTCATCGCATATTTGTAATCATGGAAAATTATATTAGACTGGCGGGTTGTTCAATGCGTGTAGATTAATCTTTTTTCATAGACTTTTGATGGCGTTTAACTTAATTTTATTATGGCATTGAATACTATCTTGATTAGTACTCATAAATTTACAAAATTCATTGCTCTTTTTTTTTTGCAGCCATGGAGGTAATAAAAAGAATCTGCGTTCAAAATTGTACTACTTCGAAGCTAAAATTGCTCCGATTTAGGGCTTACGTATACCACACAGCTGTTCAATACTGTTTTACTTCCTGGACTTTTACCACAGAAAATTAGTAATTAGCTGAGTGATCTCTACAGAAGCCCGTACATGCTCGCGTGTTGCGAAAATATAACCGTCAAACTAGCAGTGGTGGGCAGCGATAAATTTGGCGATAAAGCGATAACGATTAAGCTAAATTTTTTTCGGTAAGTCTTATAACGATAAAGCGATAAATTTTCAAGATACCTCACAGCGATAAGCGATAAATCTTGTGACAAATCCAAAAATTCTTCATCTTTGCTACTAATGTATGTAAAAATATTTTTTACAATTAAAATACCGTATATTACTTAATAACTGTCCTCTGGCTCACTGCCCAGGGACATGAGGGAGCTCGAGCGGGAGATGGTGGGAATGTCCACAGATCCGGAATTCCCGGAAAAGTTCAGCTCCCTTTCCTGAGTCACATCACTGCTGCTGGCCTTCAGGCAGGAAAAGTCCTCTTCTGTCCTCTTGCCTGACATCTTGAAGCTTGCTAATCACTAAATTCACTATTCTCGAACGCTGAAGCGCGCCCGCCGAGACGCTAATTAATAACGCAATATAAAATGATAAAACCTGTTCAATTTCCTGAAAAGGAAAAATTAAAACAAACGTTCGTACGAATGGGTGGCACTCGCGAGGCGCACCTCAAAACGCAAAAAATCTATAAATCGAAAATAAATTAACTAGATATTTAGTTAAGATAGCAATATACAATAAGAATTAAGTATACATAAGGTATAACACACACAGAGAGGCTTTGGATCACCGGTTGCACTATGAAAAATAGAGCTGAGATCAGATGCGTTCAGTTGGACGGGCTATATAAAGAAACAGTGATAACCAGGGTCTCCAGATTAAAATTTCCATTATAAGCCAACTAAAGTCCCAAGAAAGCCAGAATCTTTGACTGAAAAAAGCCAGATTTCAGAAATTTGGCCTTAAAAAGTCAATCTGGCAACCTGGTGACGACAGAAGCACGGGCCGCCGGGCGCCTGGCCGCATCAGTTTGCCGCGTAACAATGAGCCTGTAACCTCACGCCGTAACGATTTTTCGTCTTCGACTTTATCGCTGGATTTATCGCGAGGAATTTGAAAGCGATAAATATAAGTGATAAAATTGTCCAGTCTTGTGATAAATGAAGAGCGATCAATTTTCGGTTAGAGCAATATCATCGTTTTGTCGCATTATAGCGTTCCTTCTCGCAACGCCCACGACTGCAAACTAGGTGTAGGAGAAATATTTTAGTTGTTTAAGGAAAACAAAAATACCCACACTGACTGATTGGGATCTTTTCCAGATAAGCCCCGCCACTTATGCAACACATAAGTTCACCCAGTTGTAACTTTCAAAATAATGCACACATCAACTTCAAATTACTCTCAAACGAAAGAATGTTTTAATCTTTCATTTCAGTTACAATTTGAAGTCGATAAGTGCAATATTTCAAAAGTTACAAGTGGGTGAACTAATGTGTTGCGTTCGTGGCGGGGCCTATCTGGAAAAGATCTACCGGTTGAGCTTCAGCTCAAACGTTTTTGATAATTTTTCTATAGGTACAGAATTGCATTGAAAGAAAATACTTCGGAGCTATACGGGAAAAAATATTTGTTCGCAAATGTTGTTAGCAGACGGTAATGTCCTTAAGTTTTTATACTTTCGTTGTCAAATTGATCAAATTTTAAATTTCATCCCAGCTCACCACCCACTACAAGTTGATATTAACATTTCATTTTTTGGTTCCTCATTCAGAGTATATCATGAGAAAATTTAAAGTAAACTTCTTTCTTTTCCCTTTGATTATTTAGACGTATTGGTATATGGAATAATTTCAACTAAACCAAAACGAAGTAAACAGATTTTTGTACTGACGACATAGCGTAAGAAAAATTTGTTAAGTAATTATTGTTTTGCGCTCGTTGCGTCACTGAATTTACTATATACATGTTCGCCCCAATTTCAGTACTCATGAGTCAGGGCATGTTCAGGGGAGCTTACCTACCAGCCTTCCACATGATCCTCCTTCCCTTTCTTCCGTTCGGTCATGTGTCGTAAGTTTCCTTTTTGTTTACCAAATTTATAATTGATGATTCTAATCCTGGTGGCGCATCATTGAGTTTTGAGTTCCTTTACAACCTGAAGTGTGAAGTCGAACATTAGGATTTGTTTTCTTACACAGAATGAAGAGTTAGGTAGAGTAAATGGTGCTCTCAATATATATCGATAATGTATGTTGGAGATATGTACAGTTGGGGGTAAAATAATACAACAAGTTGATTAAATAGCCAGATTCCACATTTCTAGACCACTTACAAGTACGAAAATTTGACTTTATATAAACAATAGTATAAAAAGGTTAATAATATATCTCAAACCCACAAATATTTAATACAAAACATACATAGTAACAGGTATAATAAATACGTGAACAAAAGTCTACTGCTCATTTCAAGACATACATGCATTAATACTTCGATGCATAGCCGTTATTATTAATTATGGCTTCTAGACGTTTAGAGTAGTTCACTATTAGCCTTTTAAAAGTTTCGGGTGCCATCTTATTCCATTCTTCAATGCACATTTCTTTGAGTTCAGTGATGTTATTGGGACCTCTCTTCTGAATCTTCAATTTCAATCCCCTCCTCAAGTTTTCGATATGATTCATGTCTTGGGATTGACTTGAACATTCTAAAATGTTTATCTTCTCCATCCTCAACCAATCCTTGGTCTCGTTTGCAGTATGCTTTGGAACGTTGTCTTACTGGAAGGTCCATCCACGTTTCAATTTTACCAAACTAACTGAAGATAGGAGTTGCTCTTCCTATATTTCATATTTCCTGCCATTCATGGATCCTTCAATGATGTGAAGTTTGCTTACTCCTAATGACCTTAAACATCACCACACAATGATTGAGCCACATCCGAACTTAACAGTGGGTATGGTGCACTTTGGTTTATAATCTTCGTCTTGTTGCACAAACATGGTTTGTGATGTTTCTCCCAAATAGTTCGATTTTGGTATTATCTGACCACAGTATTGAGTTCCAAAACGCTGCTGGCTAGTTCAAATAGTCGTTGGCATACTTCAGCCGAATTTTCAGCTCTTGACGGGACTTTTCTGGAGAAGAGGTGTCCTACGAGGGGTGCGAGAGTGAAGAGCTTCGTGGTGAAGTGCCCTGCTGATCGTGTGTTTGCTGGATTCGATTCCAGATGCCTTGAAAGCATCTTTCATTTCTTCAGGAGTAGTTTGAGGATTCCGGCACTTCCACTTACGTATTATGGTTCCAACCGAGGCTATAGGAACACACAGTTGTGCAGATATCTTACGATATTCCAAACCTTTATTATGGAGCTCCACAATACGTTCGCGAAAGTCTCGGCTGATGACCCATGCTTAAGACATTTCAGAGCGAGAGCTGCTGTACGAATGACACGTTTTCGTGGATGAATGCTGACGAAAGTTCGGTTGCGAATTAGTAGAATGTCCTACAACATTCTGGAATAGTCCATCAATAATTTTAATATATATTATCGAGAAAAAAGTGTGGTTATGTAAACTTTAGTTTACGTATTTATTATGCAAGTTTCTATATATTTTTTCTGTTAAATATCTGTTTTAGTTATATTATTAACCGATTTATACTACTGTTTATATATAAACAAATTTTCGTAATTGCACTTGGTTTAGATATGTAGAATCTATCAATTTAATCACCGTGTTGTATTATTTTGCCCCCCACTGTATGTGTATGTGTGTATTATTGCTAAAAACGTCTATTTTGTTCTCAAAATTTTTATTCACTGTTTTCATATCAAGAATTTTTTATTTTTTTAACTTCAAATGACTTTTGCTGTCGTTCCATTCTTTTTAAATATATACATTGCCGTTTTATTTGAATTTTACGTGTTAATAAAATATTAATTAGCGTTTCTATTTTCTTCCGATGATTCATAATTATTTTTGTAGTGAAATTGAGAGAAATGTTCGTATTCTAATGAGTGTCTAGCGCATATTGTCACCATAGACTCTTCAATTTCAACGTGTCTTTGCAAAAAATTCTACTCTCGCATTTCATCCTTTGTTATTATTATGCCTTTCAATATACAGTTAATGCTCAACCAACCCCAGTTCTGTAGTGTGGCTGCTGGTGACAGCACGATCTCTTTCGCCGTCTCTCACGAAAATTTAGATACCTTGAGGGCATTATACCTCAATCTATGTGTCGCCTACTTGGACTTCATCCTGCTTTTGCAGGACACTCCGTTGCTTGCACTGTATCTGTCTGAAAACTTTTGGGATACGAGTAGGTTTTAACAGTTGTTCAGTTAATTTTGAAAGGTATTTCTGAATAATATTAAGATTTTTCTTCCCTACGCTGTTCATGTTTCTATATGCTATTCAACTTTAATTATTTAGAATGCTGAAAAAATAGTTCAACAATGAAAATTTAAACAATACTTTCCTATATTATTGAAGCAAGACGAGACTCGTGCGTTAAACTCTGAATAACGTGGGGGTCTTATTGCATTAAATTAAATTCTAACTTAAATACTAAATATTTGCATGCTCCAAAATAAATTTACTTCTGTGAGTTCCCTATATCTAGTTGAAGCGACGATAGTCAATTTTTCAAAATGTAAATCAGTTTTACCTAGTTACTTCTTCTGAAGGTCTAGATTATGTAGAACCCTCGAGGGATGAGAACCACTTTGGTTTAGATGCAATAATGGAAACACCTAACATTTTAAAACCATGTTCCTCCAACATGTTATAAATAATCAAAACTTGACATATTTTATTGTTTTATTGTTTGTTATTGTACTTATTTGATATTTTATTGAAGTCAAGTATTTTTTATAGATATCTAAGAAAAATTTGGTTATAACATTATAAAAATGGGAGATCTTTCTTCCTTTTCCTTAGGCCAAATTGTTGGTGCTCGTAATTGTTGGTGCTAGTGTAACAGAAACTGCCCGAATGTTTCAAGAGGTACCTTCTCAAAAGTAACGACGGCCTTTGAAAGGGAAAGAAAAACGTCCTCAGAAAAGTACAGGACTGACCGAAAGTTAAAGTATCTGAGAGAGACCGTCGGACTCTAAATAGAATTGTTAGAGAGGGTGGTTCCGGATTGCTGACATCAGAATCCTACTTCTTTTTGTTCTTGCGACTTGAACTCTTGGTTTCTGTTCTTATTACCTTCACTCTCTCTCATAGGTGTCTTCAGAGCCAGGTAAATAGAAAGTTCGGCTTGCTCATTTCATTTAATTGTTGTGAAATAAGATTTAGTCCTGTTGTCGCATATTTAACTGAGTTACCGTTTAAAGAGTCTTAAGCAGTCCGTTCTTTGTAGGCGGCACTGTGGTCGACACCTCAAGGAGCCTGTTCCGTAGCTGATGCCTGATCGCTGTTTGTCCTACTTGCTTCATCTTCGGGCTTCGGTCGTGCTACCCAATGGAGTGTATATTCCTCTAGTATTATTTATTCTGGGGACGGGATCTAAATTTGATGGATGTGATTTCTAATGCTACTAATTCAGTGTACTTAATTATTTGTGAAAATATAATAGCTTCTGTCTGTAAAATTAAAGTTTAGGAATGAATTCGTGTCAAATTCCGTATCGTTTGAAAGTTTAAGGGGTGGCTAGAACTCTAACAAATGCAGCAGTTGTGAATTAGGTCAGCCGTTGGCTTCGACAAGCGACCAAACCCCAACAGTAAGACCATGGTTCTTAAAATCAATGCAGTCCTCAATGAACACATACAGAATCTAATTTCCACAAAAACTGCTTGTCGAGTGTTGCTCAAATCAGGATTCTACGGAAGAGCTGCAATTAAAAAACCTCTGCTCTCATAGACAAATGTTTCGAAGATTTTGGAGTGGAGTAGTGTTGTGTCGTCACTTGAAGCGCAACTTGAAGTTTATTTAGAAGTAGTTGGAACCACGTATCAGAAGCCGTAAACTTCTACGGAGCAAGGGAAAGTAAACACACAGCAAGGCTCCTAATAATGTACTGACTCCATCACTGACAGACCTTCTTTAAAACTAGCAGTGCCCGGTAGTCAAACAAGGATCTTCCGGTGATTGTAAAAGGTCGCAAATGCAAGGCACCATAAAGGATTTCCGTCGGTCAGAGTTTCGGCCGTTTATGGCTCTTCCGGCTCCGAGACTTGCGAAACCCAGCGAGACAAAGACATCCGGCTGTGCTTCCTTTACGATGCACATCCTGAGATATAACAAGTAGAAACCACAAGAATTGAACCGTCGAGCAGTGGAAAAACGAGATTTTCTCCGACGAATCATCGTTTACCCGACCTCCGGTCGAGTGTACGCTTGGAGACAGCCGAAAGAAACCTTTAATCTAGAATGCTTTTTATTAACCGTAAAACAATGCAGGGGTTCTATGACGATATGGGGGGTTATTTCTTGGAAATCCACCGAGCCAATGATTTCCCTGTTTGGAAGAGTTAGCAGCCGAGACTATTTAGGAATTTTTAGCAACCAAGTTCATCCTATGGTTCAAGCACTGTTTCCGGAGGAGAACGCCCTCTTTCAAGATGATACTGCCCCAATCCATACAGATAGAATTGTTAAAGAATGGAAGGAGGAACATTCTAAAAATGTTGAGCATCTCATCTGGCCACCACAATCCCCAGCCCTCAACATTACTGAGCATTCATGGTCGGCTTTAGAGATTCAAGTTCGAAGTCAGTTTCCGCAGCCATCGTCTCTAAAAGAGCTGGAGGGTGTTTTAACTGAAGAATGGGCTAAAATTCCTTTGGAAACAATTTTCATTTTGTATGAATTAATATCTCGGAGAATTGAGGCTGTAATTGCCTCAAAAGGTGGACCTACACCAAATGAAATTATATTTTGTTGATTTTCCAAGGTGTTTCAATTATTATGTCCAACCCCTGTACCTGCAATTCGATAAACTGAAATACTTTAGAAAACACATTTAAACCAACTCAATACTTTCCAAAATTTTAAAATGAAATTTCTTTACTCGAAAACATTTGTTACTCATTCTCAAATTATTTTATAATTTTGTTCGGTGATGTTAACTTAGATATCTAATTTAAACGAAGGATGAATTCTCAATTATTTACTTTCACGAATACGCGTAATCTATCTCCTTGCACTTATGAGGATTAATGATGTTGTTATTCTTCAGAAACATCCGCTCTACATCAATATCCTTGAATTTCATGCACACATCGGCATTCCACCGCCACTAGCTGTTTTAATGCACTCGATTTCCTGCTCTCTATCACTACAAATAGTGACTTGTATTCTCCTCAGTGGGATTCATTTATTGTCTCCAAAGGATTTAGCGTTTTTAAGAGAAGATGAGGAGCACAAGTTGAAGTTTTGGTAGGCCTTACTTGTTTTGAAATCGAGTGTATTTTTGTTTAGCTACGAACAATATTTTTTATGTTCACAACCGTCCCTTTTTCAGCCCTTTTTATTTTTTTTCATAGACTCTTACCTTGTGTCATGTTTGTATGCGCAGAGAATTATGTGTGGGAGCAAAACGCGAGCAAAGATTTCCCATTCTCTTTACTCCTTACCAAAGTGTGCCTTCTTCCTACCTTTATTTGTAATACCTTTGTTGTGGTTAGAGAGGTTTAAGCTTACCTATCTGAACTAATGGATAAACTAATTCTGATGCATACTTATACTCTCAACCCTCTTTGGTAACGCATTACATTCAATGTTCCTTTTACGCTCAACTGTCAGTGCTTCTGCAATTCATTTCAACCTATACTTATGCACTCTACTTCCATCTGATATACTCTATCCTAACCCAAGCAATGCACACCCGTCTATTATTTCATTCATAACCACACACACGCACTCCATCCTCATTTTTATCTCACTTCAAATGAATTTCTGTTGATGTACTACACTTAACTGATCTTTCATTGCGCCTAAGTGTTTTGTTTTGCGGTAATTGAATGAGTTAAAAAAGGTTTGTTGGGCAAATAATGATTCATGGAGACTTTTTTGGCAGATACATTCGACTACCAAACCTTAGTACCAATTTTTACCTTAAGTACTGCTTAATAAAATACCATGCTTGTCAATGTTGAAGTGCCATTCAACTAATGGGTGTATTTGCCTGTTTAATTAAGATATTTTCAGAAAAAAGTGCCGAAATTCAGAAAAATTAAAATATTTTTGGAAAATTAAAAAATTATTTTATGTGGTATAATTATCGCAGCATTTAAAATCCAATTGAAATTTTAATCCTCAATACTAGTTGCAGTATTAAACTTTAATCTACGCAAATACAAGTTCGTTAATAGATCATAGCTATAAATATAACTATTTATATTGTTGTTGCTCAGGGTCTTCATTTTTCTTTAAAATGAGTCGGTTAGGCGTAGACAACCATGTACGAAGAAAGAGAAAAAGAAAAACAGTTCATTTCAGATAAAGTTGATACATGAAATGTATTCCATTGGTTTTTAATATATAATAACATTTAGAATCCTTAGTTGATATTCACACATGGGTATCGTAATACCCATGTCAATTGTCAAAACAAATGATTGAGAGAAAAGAACGAAAAAAATGCGCTCCCTTCGACGCGGTAATCTGGTTTTGACAATGCATATAAATACATGTAACTAAGAAAATATAATCCTAGTGGCACATTGTTGAAAACACTCTCGTTATTGGGCACATGTATTGAAATACGAGCATAGGAACTAGTGATATGAGGGAGTAATGTTGAAATTAAGATGGGCAGATTTAAATTATTCTGCGTCTAAGATTATGAGGTCGACATTCGGGACAATTTTTAATTCTTACTTATCAATTAGTTCGTCAAAAAACGAGCTCGTAGAAAATAAAATATTTTACCATGATATAATATTTATGACATTTTCTACTCTAATAATACTGGCACAAAAAAGTTCACCGGAATCAAAAACATGAGAAGGATTGTTGTACTGTGCAAACCGTGACATTTGCAACATAGCTGGGACAATACGAAAATTTAACTGCCTAAATAGTGTTGTCATACTATACAGTGGTGGGTGTTTGTATCCTAAGTCCGATCTTCCGATCACGATCGATCTTCCACATCGGGATCGGACTTGAAGATCAGAACCTCCCGGTGGAAAAGGTCGGAAGTGCGAGGATCGCTCTTGCAAAACGTAAGTACGATCCCGATCCCGGCCGTAACGGAAAAAAAGAAACCAAAACGAAGACGACCAATCGGCCTCGCGTAGATGTCGTTTCTTCTTGTACGAACTTCAAAAACAGTTACTGTTTTCGGGGCTCCGGTTCGATCGAGCGCTTGTTCAGCTATAGGTCGGCCATCCTACGGTCTAAGAGGGCGACCCTGGCTGCCGAGAACTTCGAGGCCCTCGTCTTCTTCAAGGCCAACGTTCCCTTCCTCAGGAAAACCCACGAGATGGAGGTGAACGAGCAAAACGAGGTCTGAACGGGGCGGTTCATACAAAAGGACAGATAGCGTTGTCTTTGTTTCATATGGTGTAAATAAATTGGATAAAGTTTAGTGGAGTCAGTAGAATAGACATGTTTCAAAATGTATTTGAATTATAAATTTCAAAAAAATTAAATTGAAAATCCATTTGTTCCATTCTATATCAGTATTATAGTATATTTGTGATGTCATATACCCACTGAATTTGAATTGCTTTAAAAACGTTGCCCAGACACCGTTTCTACAGTACCAAACTCAGCAAACTTTTTTATATCAGATTGTACTGTAGGTCTTGGGATGTTCAAATGCTTAGATATGCTGCCATAACTATTTCCTGTTTTGTGACAGCCAATAATTTTCTGTTTGAGGTCCACACCGAATTCCTTAGTTTTTCCCATCGTGGCGCTAGTGTACGAATGACAAAGCTCTAGTCCTCTGGCTCCCCGCTAGCTCTGGCACAAGTTTCTAGAATGATCTCACATCTAGAAAGTTTAAGAAGATTTTATACAAATTTTTCAATAAGACATGTATAACGGTGAATAATTCTCATACATACATACATACACACATACAGTGGCGCCAGAAAGTAACTCCGCACTGCCTCATTTTTTATTATATTTTAAATTATAGCAGATATAACTAATCAT
Source organism: Platorchestia sp. MABIK (assembly GCA_014220935.1). NCBI lineage: Eukaryota > Metazoa > Arthropoda > Malacostraca > Amphipoda > Talitridae > Platorchestia > Platorchestia sp. MABIK. The sequence continues at coordinate 82,121 of JACJUY010003173.1, read as the reverse complement.
TTGAAGCAAACTTTACACCATAAAATTCTACGCCTTTTAATCTATAGATATGCATTCTCAAATTTATTTTTCTGCCCCCCAGTAACTGTGTAGCCATCATTTTATATGAAAAGGACAAAGTCCGCAGGACAAAAAGAAACTCCGCACAACGAAAAAGCTTTAATTAAAGAACAATATTGAACAATTCTGGTGATTTATCATATTCATTAGGTTATTATTTAGTGGCATAACCTTTCTGTGCCCTAACAGCCCTCAATCTCTTCTGCATGCCCTCGATCAACCTACGGCAATACTCTTGATCCAGACAGTCCCACTCCTCTTTTATTTTACCCCAAAGTTCTTCCAAATTTCTAATGTTTTCGTGCCGTAGTTTGTGCTTGATGTTACACCAAACATTCTCAATAGGATTAAGGTCTGGAAATTGAGCAGGCCAATTCAAACAGGGGAAATTGCGCTCCCGAAGAAAGTTTTTCACATTGCGAGCCGTGTGGATAGGCGCATTATCATGCATAAAAATGCATTCTTCATTTGGAAGACTTTCAAAATAATCAATAAAGTGTTGTCCCAGCATTTGGAGGTATTTCTCGGAATTTACCCTGCCATCCAGCCTAACTAGAGGCTCGGGACCATAAACACTGATGACAGCCCAGACCATCACTGATCCACCAAAACCTTGCAGCGTCGATACTGTACACCTGTTTTTATATTCTTCGCCCTTGTAGCGTCTCACGTATTGGCTGTCATCACTTCCAAGCCTATTGAATTTGTATTCATCACTTAACAGAACTTTGCTCCAGAAAAAAGCGTCTGTTTCTTCATGGCTCTTAGTGAAATTCAAGCGATGCTTTCTGTTCTTTGCGGATATCATTGATTTACGTCTGGCAATGCATCCCCTTAGCTTAAACTCTTTCAGCCGATTCTTGACAGTTGACACAGAGCACTTTCCAATAACACCACACTCTTTACGCAGCTCTGGCGCACTTTCAAATCTGTTGCAAAGACTCCGGATCTTTATGGCATGATCTTCTCTGGCCGATGTCACCCTTGGACATCCACATTTTGGGATGTCATGAACGCTGCCAGTCTTTTGATGCTTTTGCAATGTTAGCCGGACGGTTTTTTCGTCACAATTCAATCGACGACAATTTCACGGTTGGATATTCCATCGTTGTGTAGTTTGATTATCTCCTTGCGGTTATCAACGGAAAGACGAGGCATGAATAAAATTTATTAAAGATTTTAGCACTTTATCTTCACTAGCACTGATAACAGTTGCAAATGCCCGATCGCAGCTTAAAAGCGGACATTGTAGCATATTTACATCGAAATCCAAACATGCGGAGTTTCTTTTTGTCCTGCGGACTTTGTCCTTTTCATATAAAATGACGCCTACACAGTTACCGGGTGGCAGAAAAATAAATTTGAGAATGCACATCTATAGATTAAAAGGCGTAGAATTTTATGGTGTAAAGTTTGCTTCAAATGATTAGTTATATTTGCTATAATTTAAAATATAATAAAAAATAGAGCAGTGCGGAGTTACTTTCGGGCGCCACTGTATACCAGGCTTCTCCTCCCTATGGGAGGGTAGCCGACAGCTGGCCACAACCCTCAATCTTAGTTACTAGGAGGCGAGAAAGGCAGCACTGGCCGCACCTGAACTGTCAGGATCAGCAGCAGTCCAGCACAACCATCTTCCACAGTCAGGCCCGACAGCCATAGCTGGTTTACCCCGACCACTTCATTAAGTGCAGCCTCTCCCCCCGCACAGGACAGGTCAACCCCATCACAAGCGGTTAGGCTTCCTGTACCGCGTCAAAAAATGAAATTACCTTTTTACGCACGGCTCCCCCTCACTTCTGTCCGCAGTCATTCCTCTCGCCATGCCCACCGTCAGACCCCTCTCATACAATGCACGTTTCACCCCATCCATCCGACTCATCCGTGGTCTACCTCGCGCTCTAATACCACTCACTTCCGAAGAATAAATCTTTTTTAACAGCTTCTCAACATTCATTCTTTCAACATGCCCAAACCATCCAAGCACTTTTTCATCTACCCGCCTGCCCAACTTTTTGATAACACTAGTCTGCCCCCTAACCAACTCATTCCCGATCCTATCTTTTCTTGTTACTCCAAACATGCTCCTCAAACACTTCATCTCAAACACATCCAACTTCCTCCTCTCAGCTGCTCTCAAACCCCAGGACTCTGCTCCATGCAACAAAACTTGCACGATCAAGCTTTCATACAGTCCCCTCTAAGCATTCATACTCAGACTCCTGCATTCAAAAACTCTCCTCATTGCACCCAATGTCTCGCAGCCTTCACTCACTCGATGCCTCACTTCTACTTCCATACTATCTTTCACAGCCATATCCAACCCCGAGGTACCTAAAATGCTCTACCTCCTCTAACACTTCACCATTTATCCTCCCATCCAAAGTTCCAAACACTCCACCTCTTGAACATCTCATCACCTTACTTATATTTGCAAGTACCCTCAATTTAAGCCTTTTGCACACTATCAAACTCTGCAACCAGTCTCAGCAGTTTTTCCTCTGAATCAGCCACAAGCGCTGTATCATCTGCAACCAACAGCTGACACACTTCCCAATACAAACCATTTTGTCCCACCAACTGCGCACTTTTTCCCAACGCTCTGGCATTCAGTTCTCTCACTACACCATCCATAAACAAATAAAACAACCACGGCGACATCACACATCCCTGTCTTACACCTGTCACAACTGGGAACCAATCACTTACCTCATTCCCTACTCTCACACATGCTCTGCTATCAATGTAGAAACTCTTGATCGCATTCAGCAGCCTCCCACCCACTCCATACAAGCTCTCGACTTGCCATAAAGCCACACGGTCCACTCTGTCATACACCTTCTCTAGATCCATAAATGCCCAATATACTTTTTCTTTTGCCAAGTATTTCTCATTTAACTGCCTCACAGCGAACATTTGATCCACACAACCTCTACCACTCCTTAAACCACATTGTTCTTCAGCAAGCACACGATCCGTCATCACTCTCACTCTTCCAATTAAAACTCTTCCATACAGCTTCCCAACGACACTCAGTAGACTTATACTTCTAGAATTACTGCACTAATCCCTGTCACCTTTCCCCTTGTACAACGGAACTACACACGCGCTACTCCAATCTATCGGCATTTTATTAGCCTCAAAACACACATTAAACAAACATTCCAACCATTCTATAACCACATTTCTTCCTTTCTTTAGACATTCAACCGTGCAGCCATCCATACCTGGTGCATCCCCATTTTTCATCACATCCAACACCTTTCACTTCTACACACAGGCATTCTAACATCACTTCCAACAGCTACCACTCTCGCAACCCTATCATCCTTCAGGTTCAGCAGTTCCACAAAATACTCCGCCCATCTCTTCCTCACATCACATCCCTCCACTAGCAGCCTACCATTTGCATCCTTCACTCTTGCCTCACTCTCCACCTGTCCTTTCCTAATTCTCTTCACTTCTTTCCAGAAAACCTTTCTTCTCTCCATGAAGTCCCCTCCCATCTTCCTCCACCACTCATCATCTCCTTACCATTCTTTGTACTTCTTACTTCCTCTCCCTATACTCTTTGAAATTATGCTGGCTGCCCCTTTGCAGCCACCTTCGAACCGCTTTCTCCTCACAGCCGCTCCTACTTCTCCGTTCCACCATTCACTCCCCTTTCTAATCCCTCATCCAACCTTCCTTACACCACACACTTTCCTTGCACATTTCTCCACCGCATCTTTAAATAACTTTTGTCTTTTGTCTGAAGTTTAGCTTGTTAATTCTTTCAAAAATAAAATTTTGTTACAGAAAATTCGTATTATTGTCACTAATATGTACTTCACACCCTGTGAAAATCTTATGCCTGTGGCAACAATAGTTTTTGAGTAATTATAGAAAGTTTTGAAAGACGAGGGGTGTACGAATAGTTTCGTCGCTAACTGTACGTACTGCAGAAATGGATGTATTGACGTTGAGCGCCATTTTTTCAGAACATCCTCAAATAAAACATTTTTAGCTCCATCGAGAATTCTTACAGATTCAGCTTATTTAGTTCTAATATGAAACACGAACTTTTAAAGTTAGGTTTTAGTTGATAATAATACTCCGAAATTTTTTTTAATTTGTCGCTTACATCTGGCTGGCCATCAATGATCTTGATGCAAGATATATTTCGCTTATAGAACAGTATGTACTCTTTGTTATCGATCGAAATTAATGAATATTTTATTGGCGTTGAGACACATGGAACTTTTTTCCAGTTCAGTATTTATTCGATTTGTCCGTGTGTTGTAGTTTCAAAAGGCAGAGTCGTAGCAAGTGTACTATCATTAGCGAAAAGCATGAATTTAAAAATTGGAGGACATTGAACTGTATCACTGAGAAATAAAACCTGGAGAGGGCTCAAAACTGTTCTTTGAGAAACTCCATGGTTAATAGTAGTTCTGATCGGGCCTTACCAGTTATAACACATGGTTTTCGATTCGTCATGTGTGAATTTAATCAGTTTTGAGTAATCCCTCTAATGCCACAGCATTGCTCCTTCGAGAGTAATGTTTGCTTCCAAAAATCGTGAGACGGAGAGAAACTATATCAAGAATAATATGAAAATAATATATCGAAGATGATTTAGAATGGCCTGCGTTGTCGATTTTTTAAGACCTGAAGCCAAATGACTTTTCATCAAGAAATTATTTTTGAGCACAGTAAAAGTACACTTTCGTAATTTTGTATTTTTTCGAGCATTTTTGTGAAAATAGGTCGGAACGAAATAGCCGTATGATTTGTACTTATGATTATATCACCATGCGTAAAAATGTGAGTTACGCGGGGGATTTAAAGAAGTTTTAGGAAACTTCCCAAAAAAATTAAATGGCCTATGTGAAATTGATTCCAGTAATTTTAGTGGAGAGTTTGATCAGCAACAATTAAATCAGCAACGTTTTTCGCTATGTTAACAAAGAATTTGGTTGATTGATTTAGAATTTCTTGTTCCTCATGTATTGCTGCATTTTTTTAAGGAAGGAGACGATTTTTCTGGCCTAATTATTTGTGACTTATAAACAGAATTTAACTAGCCCCATTGTTGTTCAATATCGTTTTTGAATTGAGAAAATGTGAGCATGACATCATTTTTCATTATTTTTTTTACCTGATTTATTACATAGGTTCTAAATCTTGCATACATTGTTTGTGATGATTTCCGATCATGGGTCAATGTAAGGTATGGTAGGCGCTGTCTTACATTGATATCTTGAGTAATCCGTGACGCTCGTTTATTTTTTGCCATAATTTACGCAAAATTATCAAACAAGAAAAGATAAAATTGACTCTGAAATGAATGTAGATGTTTATTGATAGGCCCAAATATAATCATGTCTGTTTCAGCCCTTACAGAACGTACAGTTAACTTTACACTCAATATTGACAGTAATATCGCATTTAGCAATAAATAGCATACGGTGTGGTGAACTATCAACGAGGCAGCAGAAAAGCGTAGGAATCTTAAAATGTCCTCTGCAATAACGCTTAACCTACTGACAGGGGAAGTTTAAATTACGCGGTGAATCATCCGGGAATACCTACCTTGAATGAAGAAGAATACCTTGGCAGTGTCTGCTCTGCCTCCAATAATACTAAAACATCAACAAGCGAAGCAGTAGCATCGAGTTTGAGCGATGCTTTTAAACATGTTGTTAGCTGAGAAGGGTTTCTCAGGACGAACAGAGCAACGACACCGTTGAAAGCTGTTATTCAAAGAGCTCTGAAAGGTAAGTTGCATCACAATCAATATGTCTTTATTTGAGTTACAATATATGGCCTTAAAATCGATGCAAGTTGTTTTCATTCGTGAAAGCAGATTGTCAGAAGAAGGTGAATAAGCTCCAAATCATACAATCAAGAGCACCTGACTCCTGAATAGCATCATGTGGGCACACAGATACCAATTTTCGTGCCCAATTTTTATTGTTCATAAATAACTCGGGACATCCACCGCTCTTTCCCGCCCTTTCTCTACGAAACGACTACGTGTTGTCTCTATTATAGTCATCCACTTTGAGTTGCAAGTGATATGCACGCACATGAATTTCGAAATGCATTTTCATGAGTAGATGTTTTAAACTTTGACCGCAATTGGTTAAACTGAAGTTCAATATTGAACTCAAATTTGGAGTCATTTAAAGCTATTTTGAAAAAACAAACATTGACTGGATGTGGTCTTCAGTTTGCTTTAATAAAACATTCAATAAAAATTTAGTTTGTGACTACTGTTCGGTCAGTAGCATTATAAAAATACTCTCCGTGGCCACCGGTGGAGGACGTTCCGCTCAAAGTGTTAATGATGGGTTACTGATGGTAATCATTTGGAGCGATACTATATGTAGTCTGTGAGGAAATGGGGGATGAGAGGAGTGCCGGATACAGGTATTGTCTCAGCTGACGATAATTTACTATGCTTATTGCGCACGTAGCAGTGAAAGTATGTTTTTACATATGCTTACAACGAAAGATTGGATATATAATAATGTTTTTTAATTATTTTAACACAATTTCTTTTCCTACTTTTCAACTTTGCGTAATGTTTTAGTTCTTCACGTGTTAGAATGCAAAGATAATCACACTATTATTTTACTAAATAAACACTCAATTTCCCAAAAAATTTACAAATGTCGGTCTATAAAATTCAACGTTTCGATGTTACAAACATCATCTTCCGGCCGTAAAATATAAAAGAAACACTTAATTACATTGATAAAACTATGTCAGTTCAAAACATAAATAAAAATATGGGTAAACCATTGCGAGAAGACTAGAAAGGACTATTTTTTACAAAATTGAAATTACAGATGACCAGTTTTTATTGCTCACCAGGATATTCGCATGTTAACGGCACCGTAGATAAAGATGAAATGGACAAACTACCGGAGGTTCCAAACGTCTAAGTCACAGTCCTACAGAACAATTTTAGAGCAGAAAATCATTTATATTTTTGTTAAAGATAGATTCAAGTTTATGAATGTGCGGTGCTTTTGTTATTTGAACTCTCTACCGGTAAAGCCGATCTTATACGGAAGATACGTAGGCGATCTTTTCGTTGAAATTGAGATGGTATATAGAGCAGTTGGATAACTTGAGGAATTTGATGACTGATAATTCGGTGTTGCGTTTCACGTGTGAGCTGGGTGTAAATGAGAAGCTGCCATTTATCAATGTTTTATTTGAAGCTTCTCAGGGTGCTTTTCACATATCTGTGTATTTAAAGTCCTCTCATGCTGGTGAACCGAGAAACTCAGATTGTGATGCAGCGCATGTGTATAAAGAATGCGTTATCCATACCTTGTTAAATAGAGCTTATAAAGTGTGCGGCAACTGGGCTAGTTTTCATTCAGAAATACTAAGAGTTAAGCGGTTGCTAGTTAGTAGCAATTTTCCCAATACGCTTATTGATAGAACTATTGGTAACTTTGTCAATCGAATTTTGAATGGAGATTATAATCCGGGACATAAAATGCGAAACATGGATGTATCTCATGAAAATCAAGTGCAAAGCAATTACAAAATTGATGAACGTGTCTTCAAAAATATCGTTAAAACTTTCGTGAAACCCACAGATTATGGCAATTAAAGTTCGTGTATGCTACAAAAGTCGCAAAATCAGTGATCTCCTAGCTAGAAACAATATTTCCAGATCCAGAGTCAGTGACCTAGATAAAGCCAATGTGATTTATCAGTTCGAATGTAACAGGAGATATTGCAAGTCTCTCAATAAAGGTTACATTGGGATGACTAGGATGACTCTGAAGCAAAGATTAACCCCGCACAAATATCAAGGTTCCATTTTTAATCATTTCCGAGTTGATTATAGTTGTAAACCCACAAACGACGATCTGTTCTTAAATACAAAAATTTTGAACAATGATGTAAAAAAGGAGCATATTCAAATAAAAGAAGCACTGCCCATTCATAAACCTAAACCTAGCCTCAACGAAATTACAAACAATTTTTTGCTCTAAAATTGTTCTGTGGGACTGTGGCTCCGGTAGTTCGTCCTATTTGCCTTTATTTCTGATGCCGTTCACACGCGAATATCTGGTGAGTAATAACAACTAGTCATCTGTAATTTCAATCTTGTACAAAATATAGCCCTATCTATTGAAAAAACAGAGTGGGGAGAAAGACGACACAATGCTGGTTGTTATTTTAGTGATGCGAACGCATAAAAATAATGGTAATAAATAAATGAACAGCAATGGTAGTCTTCATGTACAGGCACGTCGGAGACTTCTTGGGTTAGTAAAGAAGTCGGAAGGTGGTGCATCCGACAGCCGCCCTCATCAATTTTGACAATAACCGTGACCTGTTGAGATAAATAAGACGACACATAAATAATTTGACGGTGGTACGGTTTAGAACTGCCGAGAATAGATTAGAGATTCTGAGTCAACAGATTAGGCAATGCATCCTACACCTGGAATATGATCAAGATATTTGAATTTACGTTTCAAGTCACGGCTTTAATTTATGAGTACGGCTCGAGAACGGGAAACTACAGCCTTAAGAGGCTAGTGAGGAACGTTCGGGACAAATGCACCTACTTATCTCCAAACCTACCCCACTAAGGATCCCTTGAAATCCACATGACGATGGAGCGAAGAGAAGGTCGATGACAGGCCGCTCGGCCGCTGAGGCGCTGGACTGCACGACGTTCTGAGGATGGTTTAAGAGGCGTTCGCGTTAAAAGGGTGCTAATCAGTTTGTAAATAAGGGCACACTGTTCCGAACGTCCTCTAAAATTTTATATGTTCATAACTAGATTCTTAAATTTATGAAGCCTTAAAACTAAATCCCCGAGTAAGAAAGAATAGATTTCTTCAACACTATCTAACTTTTTGGCAATGTGATTCCCAATATTTGATGTAGCTTAAATAAGTTATTATCTTTGTATTCTAACATGCGTAGAACTATTGAAACACGAGTAATTCGATATTTTTCTCCTACAAAGTTTTATTCCAGCCAGTATTTTTTAAATAAAGCTAGTGATATTATACCTAAAATGATGTATAAACTTTACAAACCTGTTGTGTGAGGAGCATTTATTCTAAGTGAAATTTGACTGCTGAGAAGCTAAAATATAAAAAGAGCTCCCCACCTCGGTGCTTTCGGGCTGTGATATTTTGGCCACCTTCCGAAGTTTACCTTGTGTTTTGCATATCTGGTTGGCGAAAAGTTTCATTCCTAAATATAAACTGTTCGCAGTAGTACGAAATACCAGGAAACTCCAATAAAGGTATTTCGGACTCAGAATATTAATTTGTTGGATAGCAATCCTTTGTTTGACAACCAACCATTTTTTTGTACAGGATCGGTTGACTGGGATGGACGGAGAGGCAAGAGACCCGTCACTTCTAAAATAGTGCGCCAGCCCATGAGGAGCCAGTTTCACTCGAGTTAGACGGAAAACACAGCGTGTATTCTAAGTTGAAGTGTCACAGAATGTTTAGGCCCCTCAAGGAATGCAACTATTGTATCTATGGGAACTAGCGCTCCCAGGGGGATTTGTGGGGCCCAGCTGAAGGTATGGTAGGCTTTCCTTATGTTAAAATTTCAAATGCTTTTGTTTTATTACGGGTCATATTTTTACAGTTCAACGTTGACTTTTTTCACCAACTATTACTTTCTTCTTTAACTTTTATCTTGTTTCATAAACTTCTTTGTATCTTGTTGATGCTGTACACAGGGTATGTAGGCACGCCTCGTTCATAGATTCCCCGTTCCCTTAATTCCCTACAAATTTGTGTCTCTTTGTGTCACTCTTTAAAACGGATTCCTATGGCTAGGGAGGCTTAAACTAACTTACATTCTAGTTAGAGCTTAAATAAAGGATTACTTTTAATTAAATATTTTATTTATTCCTTTTTTGGGTGCTTGAGGCCAATCATGCTTCACATTTTCATAAAAAATTTTAAGCAACAAATAACTGAGCTGCCAAGCACGT
>JACJUY010003173.1:38647-66146 GCA_014220935.1 Platorchestia sp. MABIK | reverse complement strand
TCTAAGCTTACTTACAACTAACTCACACATTCAACTTCGTTGCCAGAAGTGTTCCTTTCTGTTGCAGAACAGTGGGCAACCAACTGTCTTGAACAACGGCGTCTTCCACTTCGAGGAAGGCCACCCAATCCTATTAAGATTTATGGAGCACGTAGCAGACCAGCATCAAGTACGTAAGTCGTAAGGTTAAAATTTGTTGTAAATTCTGAGCATGAAACGTTAAAACGTTTCTAAAAACCGTACAATTCGCGGGTGAATCAAAAACGTGAGTTAACTTTCATATGATGTAGCCATTCAACATCTTTTGGTATTTTCACTTATTTTTAACTTGTAAAACTGACAAAAGTTCTTAATTAATCGTTTGTAATAATAAAGGACAAATATGATTACTGGTTCAATATACATAACTAAATAAATGATTTCACATTTTTTGCCGCTTGTGAGTGAAATTCAACTTATTTCTTGTGTAGCTTTTAATTCCCATAATTACTTTAAAACCGTTATTTATATCTAACTTAAATTGTCTGACTATCAGAATAGATAGAATAAGGAATATTTAACGTTGAGATGTCCGTATGTGTGCCCGATAGGTTTGAGTTGACTTATTTTTCCTTTTTAACACTCAACCAGAAATAACTTTTTAAAAGCCTCATTGTGTGAAAACCATAACTACATGGGTAATAGGTACGAACATTAACTGTTAACTCGGTGGCAGCACGTGATTTGAATGTTGATACCAGTTGAGTAGCCTAAGACCTACGCTCGGACGCTCTTTTGTTATAATTTTCGTTTGCACAGGGCTAATTGAGCACAGGAATGTAAAAATTTAATCGCTAAATAACCCGGGCAAAAATTTCCCATTTACATCTAAAGGCATGAGATTTTGACGCACTTACTGAGTGGAGAAATTCCATATATTAAAAAAAAATGCTTTTTTTTACAGGATCAGCGAAAGCTTTTCAGGTATTTTTTCTCCATGCTGTCTTTTTAACGGAAAAGTGATTGATTGAGATTATTTGCTGATTTTATAATTGATTTTCTTGACTAAGAATGAATGTTTTCATGTGGGAAGCTATCCTACTTGATGCTTATTAATTTGAGATGTAATTCATCTACTTTTCAATGTTACTACACTAATGCTATTTATGTACTACGTAGGTTTATATGATTCCTATTGTGTATAGAAGGTACTTAATTGTTGAGCATCATGAGTTCCAATCGCAGGCGTCGCTGCATTAATGTTTTTAATAACTTTAGTAAGTCTGTGATAAAATTTTCAGAAGAATCAACGTTTCAAAATCCAAAGCTTAACGAAACGAGTCTGTCAAGCTTATTTCAAAATAAATTTACGGCATCAAAACAAATATTGCACACCTAATGAAGTCTGCAACTAATGCAATGTGACGCTGTGCTCCTGGATGCAAATTTAAATTGGATCTAGGACGTTTGCTGTTCCTGTGATTCGGTTACAGCCCAAGAACCTCAATGATGAATGTTGTTTTTACATGGTAAAATTGTAGCGTGGACAATCTTGGTGACGGCAGCAAAGAACAGGGAAAATCATTTTACCAAAACTTCAGAACGGTGGGGTGTCGTTTTCAAGGACGATGGGATGACCGATTTATGTTTGATTACCAATTATTTTCATTTGTGATTGAACAGAAAAAAACGCAAGAATCACACAGAACAAGAGATTGTTTCTTTATCTGAACAACCAAGAAGAAAAGAAGTATTGAGGGAGGTGTGAGAGGCCAATCAAGATTTATGTAATCATTTCAAAATATAGAATCCAAGGAAATTAAATGATGAAGTTTTGGAACTGAAATTTTTCAATCTTCGCCTAAATAAAAACCTATTCTATTCTAAATCCACTGAGAATAAAATATTCATCTCTCATGAATGAAATGGACACATATTTTTAACATAGTCTTCTTTTTCAAAAAGGTCTTCATATGAAACATCAATAACACTAAATGAAATTAAAAATTGCTCTCAAAGAAACACATGTTTTATTTCATATTTGAGTTTTTGAAAAGCTTATTTGGTTTGTGACTTGATCTAAAATTTTGAAATATTTTCCCATCATAGGATGTTTATTTTTGTCGATCATTAAAAAACTGCACGTAATTTTCAACGTATTGCTTTAGAACTTGAAATTTTTCGAATAACACGTTTTCAGTTACAAAATCCGCCTCAATGCTCTTCATGTCACGAATGGGTAACTCGAAAAGAATCAAAACATTTACGTTAATTCTAATTTTTTGTCTCTCTTACAAATGATGATTTTGCGATAAATAAAATGGAGCTTTAATTATGGCTCCCTTTCGTCTAGAAGTTACTATCAGGATCATTTTTAGTTTTTGCCGCTTGCATCGAAAATTATGTGTGTTTTGGTGAAAATAAATTTCACTCAAATCAGGTACCGAAGAAGTACTTTCAAAATACTGAATGTTGGTTCTAGTGTTTTTTGTGGGAATTTATTGAGGACATCATTAATATTACATTTTCTAATTTCTAAAAGTTTCATAAATTTTTATTTATTTCAACTCTTTTCACAAGCATTCTTAATCAATCTATATTCAGATTGATGTCATTGTTGATTTAATAAAAAGAAAAGGTTATTAAAGTAAATATACCAGGAGAAGTTTCACCAAGAACGACGTTTTTCCACTATTTGATTTTCCGATTACAAGTCAAGGTAAACTGGAAAAGGAAAATAAAATGATAGTTTTGTTCATTTTAATTTTTATTATGAATTTACATGTTATTTTAAAAAAATCATTAATTCAAATATTCCTTAATCTTAAGTATTTGCGATTGTGGCTAATATATTTGAGTATACATTTCATGGACTTCAGTTATATGGTTTGAAATAATTTCTCGATTCTTTACATTGTAATTTGCAATTGATTGATATTCCCGGAGTTGAGACCCACGTTTTTCAGAACTGGAAATTCAAATTTTTTCCAATTTAATTTGCCATCCCTCAAATTGTTTGCAATTTTGGGTCATTGTTCTTTCTAACAATACGAAAATATTTTTCTAAGACAAATCATTTGTACATATGAGCTGATGAATCTTTAATCTTTTGAATATCAATGACTTTATATGGTACATTACTTCTCATTTTATGAAAACAAAATTAGCATATTTAAGAAATTAGTTAAAGGCTCTTCACTTAAACGCCATAATGTCAGTTAGCATATTTAAGAAATTAGTTAAAGGCTCTTCACCTACACGCCATAATGTCTTTTTTGTTTTTTCGATTCGAAATGGTACTCGAAAAGGGTTGAGGAGTCGGAGGAATAAATTTGCGACTCCGACTTCAACCCCATCATTTCAAAATTTGCCGACTCCAACTCCAACTCCACCTATTCACAATTTGCGACTCCAATTCCACCTATTTACAATTTCTACTATGAATATTTTATTTTTTAGTGTTTGCATACTGTATAAATGTTTTTACATTCTTTATTCACAAATGAAGTTTAAATTGGTAACAAAATCAAGATTTATTATACATGGGGCGTAAGGTATCAGAGAACACCTTACGCACTTTCAGAAAAACACAAAATGAAACTTTTAATGATTAAAACCTTCAATCTCTTCTAAAAAACACATAGACGTAATATTAACACACGTTTTATTCTATATATCCTCCTTCGGTTTCTTTCACCGACTCAATTCGAGTCCAAAAGCGACTGCAAGATTTGATCAGGTGGTCTTTATTTTTGTCCTCCATTGCTCGGGCTATTTCTTCCATCAGAGAGGATTCGATGATTTGGGAATGCTTATTAATTTCCTTTTCAACGACGCCCCACACGGAAGAATAGAAAGAATTAAGGTCTGGTGAGTTAGTAGGACATAAGTTTGGTGTGACATGATCATGAAAATTCTCGGCATTCAATCCTTTGTTTTGAGGGCTTAATGTGATGTAGCCGAAACTTGTTGGAAGATATAGGCCCTTCCATTGGCTACGCTGTCTATCCAAGGCTTAACAATGGTTTGAAGAGACTCGACATGAACATCTGCATTGATTCTAAGGCCGTATGGAAAAAATGAGGAGGCATGATGTGCCATTCACTGCTAAGAAAACCGAAAACCATGCACTCTTTTGACCAATTCAGGTGTTCCATTGTGAATCAGAGCGTTGGCAATGCTGTTTTCTCTTGCTCGTGACCAATTCATCTCCATTGTTTCCATTCAGCTCCTTTTTAACTTTGCAAACAAAAGATCTGGAGACTTTTAGATATTTTGCAATTTTTAAATTGCTGCGTTTCGCTTCTATAGACATTATTACAGCGTGTCTTTTCATTTCATTAGTTTTAGTAACATCTGTTATGGCACTTTCTGAAATAAAAAATACATTAATTATAATCGTGTTAGTTTAAAATACAAAAACATGTCTCCTCAGATACCTTACGCATCCTGAATATACTCGTACATATACATACATGTTTGGTTAAAAGTAACGTCGAAAGTTGTCACAAGTTTTTTATTACGTTGTTCAATCTTTCTAAAATGACAAAATGTTTCCGGATGTAAAAGTTCAAAAAGATAACAAGTGGTCAAATTAAAAACTGATTGTTGCGACGCGTTTCGTCGTACATTTGCCATTGTCAAGCAGTTAGTAGTATGGTGCAGCGGAAGTTTCAAAATGCTTCCTCTTCCATTGCTGCCTCGCCCTGGCTACTGAGTGAGCGGATTGAAGATGCAGAAATGCAGCGGTATGCAGGCAGACTTCGAATGTTGGCGCATTCAGAAGTACAGTTCTTCTTTATTTGGGATTTATTGGAGCTTCGAAGAGGTCTCCGTAAAGCTCCACGGCTTTTCGTATGTTTCTCTCGTCAGATCTGGGTTTGGTAAAACAGAAAGGAGAAAAGTTTCAGCATGAGGCATTTAGAAGTCTTACCTATTTGTACATTACAAACACTCATTAGCCTTCACTATATTTCATTATTCTCTCACCACTTCATTTTATATGGACTTTCACCCCGATGGACAATAAGGTACAGTACTCAAGTATATGTTAGTAACTAGGGCATGCCCTAACTTGAGTCACACATGAGTATACCGGGCTTAATTGAAGGTCCAGCCTATGACGATGCAGCCTGGAGCTTCTTGGTACAAATGTGGTAATATCAAACAAAAATAATTTATTCTAGTGACACTGAAAAACAAAAGAAACTCATGTGGACAAGACTCTGAGGGAGAAAAGAAATGGAAATAACTTATAGCTCTCTATGATGTGGATAGAGAGTGGAAATGCTCTTCACAGAATGCAATGCCAACAGTGCCTTAAAAAACAAAGCCACTCTAAATTAACAAAAATCAAACTGCGTAGAGGGCTTCTATCCTCCCTTCTTAATGAGCCCAAATACTTATTCTCAATGAGAACATAATAAGAATAGCAGTGGAACATTGTAGAAATTATACTTCCAGTAGCAAAGGTACTAATCTTAGATTTACAATTATCAAATGGCATTTAAGGCATTCGACTCTTTCAAGAATTTGGCTACTGCATTAATTATTTGTTCCTGTATTGGAGCTTGGAAAAGTCCTCCCCTAAGGATATTCTTCATTGAGAGAGGTACTCTTAAGGTAACAAGGGGTGTTAGGTTAGTACGTTCCCAATCTCGAAGAGGACATGACAGCAAGAAATGATCTATAGTCTCTACATTACCACATGGACACAAGGGGCTATCCACCATTCCGAACCAAGCTAAGGGAGCCCTGACACTTGCATGACCCAAAGCCAAACGTTCTCTGGCTATTGTTGTATCTACACGGCGATTTTTGTGGTGAGCCCATGGCCACCATCCTACTGAGTCCTTAATTGAGCAAGGAAGAGGACCTTCCCCGCAACTCTTACATTATTTCGCCACCGACTATTCCAGTGCGCAAACAGAAGATCATGAATCAAACTTCCATTTCTTTCTTGGAAGCAGAAGTTATTGTATGATACCGAAATGAGTGGGCCTCCTGAGCAGCACGGTCCGCTGCTTTATTTCCTGTTAAGCTCCTGTGTCCGGGCACAAACTGCATCTTCACATCATGAGATCTGTTCAGCATAAGTGGCTTCAAATTTATACATAAGCGGGAGTTAATTTTTGGGTTTCCTGTTCTTTATCAGGAGTAGAGGCTCTTGAATCAGTTAATATGGCTATTTTTCCCCATTTAGCACGTTATTTCGCTCTCATACCAGAGATTCAAACATGGGGTAGAGCTCTGATTCAATTGCTTGAACATCTGGGCGGAGTTTCCAGTTTAGGAGCACTCCTCTGCTGGGATCACTACTGCTGTTGATGTGGACCAGGCCGGCTCAGTTACTCGTGATCCATCAGTACAGATGGTGATGAACCCATAGAATTTAGCAAGAAATAAATCCTGAAAAAGTTGTTTCACAATGTCAGGAGTCAGAGAAGAAACTGGAGTGTAAGCAAAATCTGTATGTGCTCTTCTGCATCATACCGAGGGGGCAATGGAGATATTAGTGGAGAAGACATGAGTCTGGGATAACTCAGGCTGAATTTAGTAAATATGGTTCTGATTTTAGGGTCAAAAGGAGGCAGAAGATTGGTTGTTCGTAATTGGTGTGGTTCTCCGGCCTCCTGTAGCAATTCGGAGATAGTTATTCTGGAATACATCAAGTTTAGACAGGAGAGAAGGGGCTGCAGTCGCTTACACAGGAGCAGCATAGTCGACTGCGAATCAGAATTTTATACAGTTTAAGTAAGAGCATGTGGTCAGATCCCCATGGTTTGTGAGAAATAGATTGCAGGAGGTTAATTAAAGGGAGACATGCAGTTTTAAGATGAGCATTTTGGGGTTCGCAGCGTATTCGAGAAGCATCCAGCACAACACCGAGGTACCTGTAATGAGAACCATATTCCAAAGGCTGGCGATCAATGTTGATGGGGTGAGAAACTATTCGTTTATTGGTAAAACACATTATTTTAGTTTTCTGAAGGTTTAAAGTCAAGCTTCACTGTTTGGTCCAGTTGTAAAAAGAGGTGATTCGGGGCTGAAGTCTGGCAGTGGCTATTGCTACGTCTGAGTGACTGGTAAAGAAGCTGACTTCATCAGCATATTCAGTAGCCTGAATTCCTGTCTCTGAAGGGATGTTTTTCATAATTACATTGAATAGCACAGGAGACAGAACTGATCCATGTTGGACGCCAGATTTCGCATTCTTACATGTTGAGAGCTCTCCCTCAAAAAGAACTTGGAAATTTCTTTCGTTGAGGTACTCTCTGAGCCCCCTAAGCATTGTTCCTCTTATCCCGCACTGCCTTGACCTGTACAGCAAACCTGAGTGCCAAACTGTGTCAAAAGCATTGCTGAGGTCACAAAATACCAATAGTAAATCTTTTTTTACATTCTAGAGCAGCTCGAATGGCCGTCTCTATTTTAACAACTTGATCTAAGGCTGACATCCGACTTCGGAACCCCTCTTGAGTTGGTCTTAATAATTTGTTTTGCTCAAGAGTATAGTTAATCCGTTTGATGATCATGGATTCCAGTAATTTGGCTGTGCATGACAACCGAGAAATGGACAGATAGGATTTCACACTAGTTGGTGGTTTGCTAGGCATCAAATTGGGGATTATGAGACTGGATTTCCATTCCTTGGGGATAGCTGCATTTTGTAGGCTCAAGTTGAAAATCGACAGTAGCTAGAATTAGTGTTCAGTAGGAAGGTTAGCAAGGTGTTTGTTGTGCACTCAATCAAGGCCAGCAAAGACAGGTTTTAGAGAGCTTAGGCAGTGATTCATTTCAGTAACTGAAAAAGGCTCATTTATAGGACTGGCGTACAAATTTCTACATGTTGATGTAAATTTATTGATTATTATAAATGTAAAAATTAGATTCTTGTGGCTGATACACGCTAACACATTTGTTGATCTGAAATTCAATTAAGACGTGACCGCCGCTGACCTCAGAACGCAACAAGTTTGAGCGCCACTGTTCACTTCATCTAATCTTCAGGGCTGTGCAAGCGCAATTAGGCAACATAACGTATTCGGCTGCACTTCGGCCCAGTAGCACACGCTGTACTACTATATTGTTGTACTATTTTGCGCGTTCGAGCTTCATCACCGCCTCTAAATAGGCTGCCTGTCCTGAGGGACCCGTGGACGCGTGGGAGCTTTTCGGACCGCCGCAATGATGGCCTAGACTGGGTAAGCGTAACGTGTGTCATGCAGGAGCACTTGAGCTGCATCATATGTGAACTTTAATGTTCTGGTCCTCTGAGCAAGAACCTGATAATTTTTTACTTGAATGCCGTGTTTTTGTAATGATAAATATTCTACTCAATGTATTTTGATTCATATTTGAAATTTACACTTTCAACTATTTCCACAGCTGTTATTTAGTCCGAATTTTTCTCTTTAGGCATAAAAGTGTGCGCTGGATGGAAGAATGGAAGGGAGGGAGGAGTCGGAGTGGCCTCTGGCTTGTAATAAAACTTTCATTAGAGCCATGGACATTAGAGCCCTCTTCATCTTTCATTTTTCTGCGCAACTGGTGTATTCTTCACTCAAGGCAAGTGGTATTCATTGCGCCGCTTGCGATGACTGAATTCACAGCACTGGAAAAATACACAAATTAATTAATTAATATATAATTTGTCTGATATACGCTAACTTGCAGTAGCTGCACTCTCTCAATCAATGCTTTTAACCGAATTGGCTCTTTCGGAAAAATGAGTGAATAACACTGAGCTAGGGGAAGGAGGACGTAGGTTGGGTATGAACGAGGGACTAGAGATGCAAGAACTTTTCCACAATGGCATGAAGTGCAATTGATTTAGCACTAGCATCAGCAATGTTGTTGTCAGGAAGAATGAATGGTCGAGATTCTCTCTTGAAGGAATTTTTTTAAAGCGTTTGACTCATTTCCAGAGTGTATCAATGGGAGTTTCAGAAGTGATCGAGTTACAAAAAGTAACCCAATAATTTTGTTTAGCTTTCTTCCCCTTCCATTTGATCCTTGCAACACAGCGCTAGAAAGCGATTAGGTTTATGGGGGTGGGTTGGGATATTAGGACTCGTTTAGAAGCTCTCTTAGCCTCAACAGCTTCGGCACATCTTGGTGTCGACCAAAATTTACTGTAGCGAGGGCTTACTCACTCAAAGACTTGCGATGTTATTTTCTGTTCTTTGAGTTATTTTTCATCCTGAGTTTCCTTTGTTTCGGTTGAGGATGCTTCCATGTTCTTTGAATTTTCTAACTGAGCGATACACAGCTTCTTATCGGGCGAGTTCCTTTCAGGGAATTTATAATTAAATGCTCTTCTTACTTTTTCACAGTTTTTCGTTGCTTCATATTCCAATACAATGAAAATTCTCTGATCGTTAGTGAGCTGCATTTTAGGTGTCTTCAAATGATGAAATAAAGAAGTAGATAACCTCTCAGAGGGCTTAAATACTTGGTGGTATGTAGGATACATGTTTGTGAAATTATTTTTAACAGTAGGTATTGAGAAATTAAGAACACCAGTGTTGTTTTTAAAACTTTTCCTTTAAACAATAAATTTGTCTACCTCTTTCAGTAAATCGATCACTGTAAAGTGATTATTAAACGATTTTAAAAAATTAAAATTGTTCGAAAAGGAAACAAAATTTACTACATTGTGAAAAAAAATTCAAATATGTTAATTATAGAAGGGTATCCAGCGATTTTTAAATTTTGATACGATTGGTCTACAATTTGGAAGTATGTGTAATTTTTAAAAAGAGATATATTTCACTCGTGTAACTTTTTCGATTTAGGGCTCAGTTTTCTGAAAAAAATTGATATATTATATTTTAGTTCGTTTTTAGGGACATTTACAAACAATTTAAGTCGATGATTTGTAATACTAAAACAAATTCAAAGAATGTTTTGATGTCCTTCGAACATTTCTAACAAACTCACTAATCCGAATTTTCTATTTTCTATTTTGTTTTCTTTTGATATACGATTTTTGATCGCCAACTAAAATATCCCAAATTTTTTTGAACCATCATAAAAAAATCAAATGCACAAATTGACAAATCGGGATCAGTGAGTTTGTTCGAAATGTTTCAAGGAGTTCAAAACTGTCTTTGTTTTTTTCCTAGCATAAAAACTTACTGACTTCTATTCTTTTGAATGTTGAAAATGAGGTTTTTTCGTTAGAGGCCATAAACCAATTTTTGTATTGACGTGTAATATAATAGACAATTTTAGTACTTGAATGCTGTTTTCATGTTTTATTTGGTAATCTGCATGCATAATTTCATATTTACACTGTGAATTGTAAATTACACGTATAAATTAAATAAAAAATTATCTATATTATTAATTACATTATTTATTATATTTATTATTAAATTTTTATTTGTGGACTGATTCCTCGGAAATAAGTCATAATATGTTATTTTTTGAAAGGACACATTTTTTTCTATGCATTTTCCGATTTTGGCCTTTGTTTTTCAGAAAATGGGAAATATTTGTTATTCATGACATTTTATCTAATGTTTCAAATGAATACTAGTCAATTAGTTTTCATGCTACAAAAAAACAAAGACAGTTTTGAATTATTGTTTACAAACTCAAAGAGACAGATTTTTTATTTTCCTATATGTAATCTTTTTATATGGGGTCAAAAATTCATGATTTTTGTCCCCTTCGAACCCTCTTCGGAGGGAGGGGGGCCCTTCCCCTCGAAGAGAGTTTCAGCGTCCGTAGCGCTATAATATTTTTGGGCACAATAGCCCACCACTCAAGGATCCTTTTTCAACCAGAAAAAATGGCCAATTGTGCATAAAATCCCTGGGATGCTCCCCTTAAAGCGGAGATTTCAATTAAAAAGTCTGGGACATTTTTGTGGGACACCCGGTATTTGTAGATGAGGTAGGCACAATTTGCACCTTCTTTTATTCTCTGTATTTACACCACGCAGAGTAACAATGCAGTACAGGTTCCACATCATTGCTCAACACTGTTGTATTGCAGTTATTATAGGCAAAAGTCATTCTGCTTTCGTTTCAGAGGGCCTGATGCTTCTAGGAAGCTTCGTTTACGAATAAAAGCCATTTCTCAGCTGTTTTGTATGTAATATGGTCCCATTTTTTGTTTTCTTCTTAATTTTTACTATGAATTTGATAATTTTTATTTGAATAAAAGTCAATATTGTATTTATGATATTTTTGGTACAATTTGGAACATTTTCAGCAAGAACTTTTGTACTATTGCATAAAATGCAACAACCATTGCAGCTGAGGCAGCATTGCTCTCGGTTACAACACATGTGTGACTAAGGAAGGTTTTGCTAGTGTTGGGTTATTAATTTCACTGCTACTCGTTAACATATTGTTTTAATTTTTTCATAAATCCCGATATCAATATTGATTAACTTGAACCGTTTTCAAATTTTCCTTATGAAGAAGTAATTAATTATACATTGTCAAAAAGAAGATGTTATTACAAGTTTTAAAATTGTAAAAGCGTAACTACAAAAATCTCCATATTAGCATATTCTTACTTTAAGACTGGGGAGTGATCAAAAGATAAACATACAACGTAATAGTATAGCACATCCATACATCTACCAGACTTCTCCTCCCTACGGAAGGGTAGCCAACAGCAGGCCACAAACAATCACACTTAAGGGCCATTTATACTAGGGGACATTTCGGCCGTGAGACGCGACACATGTATACGAGGCTCACCACTGAGGCTCATATTTGTGTGTGTGTGTGCGTATATACGAAGTTCCCTATTCACTCTAATCGATTCGTAATGCGCGACACTCAAGGGCCTCGTAACTACAGTGGCGAATAGGGAACTTCGCATAAACACACACAAATATGAGACTCAGTGGAAAGCCTCGTATACACGTGTCGCGCCTCACGGCCGAAATGTCCCCTAGTGTAAACAGCCCCTTAGTCACTAGGAGGCGAGAGAGACAACACTGGCCGCACCAGAACTGCCCAGATCAGTAGCAGCCCTACACAACCATCTTCCACAGTCAGGCCCGACAGCCATAGCTGGTTTAACTCGACTGCTTCATTGAGTGCAGCCCCTCCTCCGCACACGACAGGTCAACCCCATCACACGCGGGTTAGGCTTCCAGTGACAGCGACAAAAAATCAAAATTACCTCCTTATGCACTGCTTCCACTCACTTCTGTCAGCAGTCATCCCTCTCGCCACGTCCACAGTTAGACCTCTCTCATACAAAGCACGTTTCACCCCATCCACCCAACTCATCCGTGGGCAACCTCGCGCTCTAATACCACTCACTTCCAACGTATAAATCTTTTTTACAAGCCTCTCAACATTCATTCTTTCAACATGCCCAAACCATCCGAGCACTCTTTATTAAACCCGCCTGCTCATCTTTTCGACAACACCCGTCTGCCCCCTAACCAACTCATTCCTGGTCCTATCTCATCTTGTTACTCCATACATGCTTCTCAAACACATCCAGCTTCCTCCTCTCAGCTGCTCTCAAACCCCAAGATTCTGCTCCATACAGCAAAATTGGCACGATTTAACAGTCCCCTTTGCACTCATACTCAAACTCCTGCACTCAAAAACTTTCCTCAATGCACCCAATGTCTTGCAGCTTTCACTCACTCGATGCCTCACTTCTACTTCCATACTATCTTTCGCAGCCACATCCGACCTGATGAACCTAAAATGCTCTACCTCCTCTAGCACTTCACCATTCATTCTCACATCCAATGTTTCAAACACTCCACCTCTTGAACATCTCATCACCTTTCTTTTATTTACATCACATGATATAATAAAAGACAGTATAACTCTCAAAGATCCAAACAACACTTAAGGTTTAACATCAGAAATGCACAGAAATTTTCATTATTAACACGCTCTCCAGTCGGAAATAGTTGGTCGATATCAATTTTGCAGTTGGTCGGAAATATTTTCTCCAAAAAATTGTAAGCCTTTTAGAAAGGATACTTGCAAAACTACTGGTTGTAACAAAAAGAAAAATTTTCTTCTGTTATTCTGAACATAAAATTGATTATGTATAAATATAAATGAATAATATTTTAAATAAGAAAAATAGCAAAAGGCGAACACTACACTGTAATTAAATACATGAAATTGATAATGTATCGAAAGATGCCACATATATGCGACTATATTTACTCAATAAATGTTGTTTTTTAAAATCCGTATTGACTTTGTAAGAATTTTTTTCTTTCTGGTTTTACTTTCGATAGATGTTGAAGTTGAAGCCTGTAATTGTTGCCACTGTCAACCAAAATAATCTGTTCTGTTGACTACTACAGACTGTTGTTCAATGTTCATTTTCTTAATTCTTCAAAGCTGCCTGTCACTGCATCAATTTATTCCTTAACATTACGTGCTGCTTTTTGATGTCGAAAGGAATTGATTGAATTGAAATAGGCAAGGGGCTGTAGATCTCTAAAGAAGTGTCTGCAATACTGCTCTTCTCTCATAATCTTTCAAATCTTTTGTCTGTCGGTCATATGTGCACTTTCTATTAGTTTCATTTATATTTGCCATGTCCTGCAGTCAATTAAGACCTTTTGAATATGATCTGAAGAAGAAAAAGACAAAATTATGTTGGCTTTTACCCTATTATTAATTCAAGGTTAAAATTTGTGTTCAACAAACTGTACACGATCGTCTACTGTACACAAAACAGAAGTTTATTAAAATACACTAAAATGCGGATAGTTTTCTTTTCTTCTTGTGTAGCAAATGTGTGTGGCGGATTACATGTTAACTTGACCTAAAGACTGGGAAGTAAACAAAACAGAGAGATCAAAATGAAATTCAAACCTGTTACATATTGGTGAAAAAGTCATCTAATATTCAATTTATAACATTAGATTCAGCTAATTAAATTTCTATTATTAATAGTGATAACACAAAAATGAAGACTGTAAATCTTTAGTTATTAGGACATAGCTTTAGATTTTGGCAAAGACTTGTCATTATCATTATATCAAAGCATAACCTAAAGACTAGAAATCTTTATAATCACAACATAACTGTAGGGTTCTGCAAAGACTAGTCATTATCATTACATCACAGCATAACCTAAAGACTAGAAATCTTTATAACCACAACATAACTGTAGGCTCCTGCAAAGACTAGTCATTATCAATCAATAAATTATAGCATAACCTAAAGACTACAAAAAAATCATTTTAGAGAAACACTGGTGTAGAGTGTAGACGCATTCAAGAGCGTGCAGAGTTGCCACTCTGTGTGTGAGTAAAATGTAATGCATAAGCTGAGCTGCCCTGCAAGTTAATTGCAACGCGTTTATAACTAGTTTCTGCTTCTATAAACTTATTGAAGGGGAAATACACGAAGCAAAAATGAACAGAATGGATTTGCAATGCATTTTTTTGGTCAATTCCGGCTTTTTAACTGTAAAATGTGCATTATCACTCCAGTATGAAAATTAAAATTCATAGTCGTAAATATCATATATATGTATACGAACCCACAATGACTAAATACCAATGACAGTATTAGGTAATAGATAATACACTGTTTTTATACTTTGAACGAAATAATCAACAAAATTTACATTTTTAGCTTTTTTCAAGTTTTTTTTATTTATATTGTTTACTTTCGGTGTTAATCATGAATAAAATTTGAGTTAAAATTAGAATCTAAAGCATCAAAAAATAGCGCCTCCGAGCTCGACTTCGTCACATCCGAGTGAACGACTTCGACTCAACCAAATTCTGAAAAAAACGACTCCGACTCCATCCTAAAACATACGACTCCCGACTCCGACTCCGCAACCCTGTAGTCGGAGATGCTTTTACTGTATTTGTTCAATTTCAGTTTTGTTTAATGTTATATCTGCACCGCTTTTGGACACTTATTCTTCAAACTGTGATACATTTGAAACTAAATCAGTAAATATCCTTCTCAGATTTCTAAAAAACTAACGGTGTTTTCTCTCATTCTCGTGAAAAACTTCTATTTTCTCTTGAAGAATTATTAATTTTCGTTGAGAAATATTATTTCATCATAATCTGCTACTAAGTTTCGAAAGGTAAATTTTACTTCATAAATTTACATGTACTCTAAAATTTATGAAATTTATGTACTCTGTTTTCCGAAAGAAAGCCTTTTCTGGGCTTGGGACTAGCTTTTTTAGCTTTTGTTCATACAATTTTAGGGTTTGCGGCATTCGTAGTCTCGTCCATAGAGCGTTTAATGTGTGTTCTAACTTTCAATACTCACACAGATAGTTCGATTTTTTGCGAGGATATTTTGCCAAAAACGGATTTCCATCTTCTGTTGTTGACAGGCACCTTAATGAATTTTTGTTATAAATTTATGATAATTCTCAATCTGTTCAATCTTGTGCACAACAAGCTTTCTTTGTGAAGTTGCCGTATTTTGGAGATCAATCATTAAAACTAAGCGAGGATGTTAAATCCCTTACTAATAAGTTTTTCCCGCAGCTCAAAGTTCAAATGATCCTCGTGAATAATTTTACAATTGGTTCTCTATTTCGTTTCAAAGACAAACTGCCACCCTCACTGTGCTCGTCAGGTGAACCAGTACAGTTGTTCACGTTGTGAATCGCGGTACGTTGGTTCTACCTGCCGTACCCTGATGACTAGAGTTTACGAGCATGCTGGGCGTAGTTGCAGAACTGGTCTTCCTCTTGGGTCCCCATCACTGTCCTCTGTTAGATCTCATTCAGAAGAGTGCAATGTTCCGGTCTCCCTAAACGTTTTTAAAATCTTGGCCGGTACCTCTTCCAGAACAGATCTGCGCCTTCTCGCATCTCTGCATATTTACAAAAAGAAACCTATACTGAATGACACCCAAAGTGCTTTCCCGCTTCATGTTGCCAACACCTAATTCAGCTACTTAGTTTTTCCTCTTATGTTATTTTACCGGTGTTGGTGTTTTTTCAGAGTTTTTGTTTTTAAAGATTCTTCTTTAGTGTATTAGTTTTTTACTATTTTGGTTTCGTTTTACAAAATTTTTTTTACTGAAGATGGACAGGACAGTTAGTCCGATACGTTCAGTTTTATTTGATCATTTTTAATAATAATGACTGTACGTGTAGCGATTTTCGCCTTACTATTTATTTGTATTTACAATGAATGAGTCGATCTTTGAAAATCTCACGCGTGAGATGATACGCAAAACTACGGACTAAAAAGACCGAGACTGATTTTACTTTAGAATGAACAAAATATACAAGAATGCACGTTTTTATTATATTTTACCGAAAACTTTTCAGAATATTAGAATTTCATCTTCAGTGTCGAAACATGAAAACAAAGAAAAAATCACACTTAGAATACACAGAAAAATTTAATAAAAAACTATCGAAACATTTGTAAAAACTAAGTTCCTTATCCTCATTCAAGCACAAGTTGAACTGACACACCATCATTGCCTCGCTTACACACCCATGCGCAAGCACATACAATCATACATTCTCTACACCCAAAAACCTCACGTTCTCAGACGCGTTCAAACACACACACACTCATAGAAACTTGTCGGTGTGTTGAAGCAACATACAGTTTGACTGTTCTCGTTTTCATTTATGCCAAGTTTACGGGTGGATATGAATAATGATTTCAAAATGCAAAAATCCTGTTCATTATTTGCGGTACATAGAGTAAAAAAATCACTTTTCCTGAAAGGATAATTGAAAATCTGATAATGATCTCGAATCGCTGAAAGAGAAGGAGAAAAAAGTTTGCGACCAGTTTTATGGGAAATTCTTGAATGTTATATGTGCCTAATAAATTGTTGAAGTTTGTTACACCCCACACAAGTCTCCATACAGTAGTTAGTATTAGAAGTAGGAATTATTCTCAAATTGTTCAGTATTTAGAGGGTTTGATCGTAAGATTATGCAGAAACTGTTAGAACTAGCTGTTTACGAAATTTTTTTATCTTCAACAACAAATATTTCCAGCAGTAGATGGATTGAGCATGGGTTTACCTCTTGGCCCAACTTTCGCCAATATTTTTTGTGCCATCATGAGAAAAGCTGGTTAAAAGACTATTCTAATCATTTTAAACCGTTTTTTACAAAAGGTATGTAGATGATACATTTCTTCTGTTCAAAGAGAGATCACACGCGAATCTTTTTCTCAACCATTTGAATTCACGTCATAAGAATATTAAGTTTACGAGGGAAGATGAAACGAACAACCGTTTATCGTTTCTGGATGTCAATGTCGGCAAAGTTGATAATACTTTCCAATGTTCTGTTTATAGGAAAGGCACTTTCTCAGGTTAAAGTACTAGCTATTTTAGTTTTTGTGCTACTCCTTTTAAACTCTGCGGCATTCGAACTCTCATCCATAGCGCGTTTAAAGATTTTTCTAACTTCCGATATTTACATCATGAATTCGATTTTTTACGACAATTTTTTCTTAAGAATGGTTTTCCTTTATTTACCATCGATCAACAAATCCGTAAATTTTTGTCTAAAATTTATGATCACACACCAGCACTCTAATCATGTAATCAACAGAAGTTTTTCTTCAAGCTTCCTTACTTTGGACACCGGTCAATTAAGTTAAATCAGGGGGTTCAACTCCTAATCAGCAAGTTCTTTCCACAACTTAACATTCATTCTATTCTTGTCAACAATTTTACAATCGGTTTCCTTTTCCGCTTTAAGGATAAGCTGCCCCCTGCTATGTGCTCCTCTGTGGTTTACTAGTTTAGTTGTTCACGTTGTGAATCACAGTACGTAGGTTCCACCTGTAGTACTCTTACGTCCAGAGTTGCCGACTACGCTGGGCGCAGCTGTAGAACCGGTCGTCCTCTTGGTTCCCCTCCACTGTCCGCTGTTCGATCCCGTGCTGAAAACTGTAGCGTCCCTGTTTCCGTGAATCATTTTAAAATCCTTGCAGGTGCCCCTCACATGATTGATCTACGCATCCTTGAGTCGCTATACATCTTTAAGCTCTGACTCCCTCTAAATGACACTCAAAGTGCTTTTCCTCTTCTTGTCGCAAATACGTAATCATTGGTTTAGGTTTTTTGATTATTTTATTTTTTATTTTTTGTTTTAGATCTACGTCTATTTTCAGTCTATGTTGTAATATTCTTTTGTATAGTGTAGTTTTAATTTACTCAAGTTCGTTTTGTTTTGTCGCAGAATTCTTTTGCTGAAGATGAACTGTTCAGTTCGAAATGTCAAATTTTATTCATTTTGACTTTACTTTTTGTATTTATACAATGACAATACGTACAGCTATTTTCGCCTTCCTTTTCATTTTCAGTAGTTACACTGATAGAAACAAACACATCCACTCCCTATACACTCCTCAAGTCGTCCTTTCCTCTTAAAGAATGAATCTATTTAAAAAATTTTACTATAAAACAATCCGACGTCAACTGAAGTAAGAAAACCTATTGATTAGAGATAAGTAGTATTGTAGTAGTACCTCTGTTTTAAATAAAATATTTCAAAAGTACTAGATGTACGACATGCACGTTGAAGTAAACTATTCATGCAAAATTTGACAAATCCCTAATAAATACAACGGAAATAGTCAGTACCAAGACGAGTAAATGTTGTTTGCGGTAGAGAGAGGTAATGATATGGCCCTCGTAACCCAGCCCCACCCCCCCCCTCTCTGGCTGCGCTGCTGTTACTGGGTGTTTCAGACCAAGATGTACAAAATTGCTCACTAAGTAGCAAATGGCCAAATAAACACTTTTTCTTCTCTAAAATCTTCCGAAAAATTCGAGTTTTTGAGATATTAGCTGTTTATGGTTTTAAAGGATGAAATTTAATTGCACAATTACTCACAATATTTATTTTGAATTTACGTTACAAACCTCTTCTTTGAGAGGGTTTGGCATGACATGACTCCACTCGATTTCTTGTTTTGGGAACACATGAAGAGCCTCGTTTATGCCACACTGTTTTGCTCGTAGGTGTAGATTATCCCATCGAGTCGCCATGATTGTTTTGTTCGTGGTTTCCGCACGCTGCTGTCATCGTAATGGATGTTCTTTTTCTTTATTATTTAATTGTCGTGACATTTCTATTCGCCACATTCATATATTTTCTACTCTTTATTAATCATGATAAAGTATGTTTTGAGCTGCCACCAGCCCGATATTTGGGCAAATATTATTTATAGCAAATCAATTATCAATAACGGTCGTCATAACTAATTAAATATCTTTGTTCTTCGGTAAGCGTGAGGTCAGAGCTGAAGGCTATTATTAATGTGCAATTTATCATCATCTTTATCATCATCTCTTCATCGTCCCTTTTCATCGTCATCTCTTCCTAACTTACAAAGGAAATTAAAGACACGAAAGATTACAAAGGTGGTTATTGACGCTGACCTCTATCATATTCACAATGCTGTTGAGGGAGAAGCTGGTTAGACACATAGTAAATATGTTTAACTTATCTGCGGGATCCAGTTTG
The DNA here is from genome assembly GCA_014220935.1 of Platorchestia sp. MABIK. NCBI lineage: Eukaryota > Metazoa > Arthropoda > Malacostraca > Amphipoda > Talitridae > Platorchestia > Platorchestia sp. MABIK. The sequence goes on along the minus strand of JACJUY010003173.1, from coordinate 46,715 downwards.
GCGTTGATGAAGTAAGTGCGAGGAGGCTGGCTGCTTTTACGACACGATTCGCGACTAATTAGAACAAGTCGAATCTCCAGTTAATATAGAGTCAACTGTCACTTTTACAATCGTTCAAAACAAAGCGGGTTCATCGCCAAAGGCGATGAACCGCAGAGGAAGACACCAATAGGCTTATATGATTTAATATCGTTTCTCTTTAATGTCTAAGTTATTAGGCGTGCCTTGACTGCCTTTGACAAGCCCCCGCGTTAGACTGCCTGCGTAAGACTGCCCGTTGCTCACCCGGCTTGAGGGACCGCGAGCGCGTCTCCCTCTTAGGGAACAAACGTGTTATGAACAGACATGTTAGAACAGCAGTTAATTGTTAATAAGTGAAAAGCCCACGATAGTGATAAACATTAATTAGGATCCCGCATTCTATCTACAGCAATTAATAATATTCTGGATGATTAAGATTTCAAATACAAGAAGTACATTGTGATAGAGGAATGAGAAAGAAGTATCTGATAACTGGACTTGTGGTCCCTCGGTTGCGTCGTGGTGGTGATGTAGAGGAGGGAAGCTGGTGATGATGGGAAGGCGTCGCGTCGACTGGTGCCGTCTGGTTGTAGAAGATGTAGGCGATGTTTCGTGACATGGCACGAGAGGCAGATTGTGGAGTTAACTCGAAATTGTGCTTATCCGCGAGAGTATATCTTTAAGTGCAGTTCTTTTCGAGGAGATGAAAGTCGTTGGCCAGACGTAGCAGTTCAGTATTCCTCGTAGCGATTCCTTTATAATTAAAGATGTAGGGCAGTTATATCGTGAGAATATAACACACCCATTGAATCTGAGGAAGATATCGTGGCCTGAATTGCAGTGGCTGCTGGTGAGATTTCTGAAATGCCAGACGTGTTTCCTGATATCCGGCTGTCGTTGAGGCTAGGATTTGAAAAGTGTATTGACGTAGGTGGAACACATTTTGAATGATTTTTGTAAAGTAAATTACAAATAAATATTGCGGGTAACTGTGTTACCTAATTTCTTCCTTAAAACAATAAACAACTAATTTCAATTTTCGAAAAATTTCATAGAAGAAAAAGTGTTTATTTGATCATTTTCTACTTGGTGTGCAATTTTGTACGTCTTGTTCTAAAACACCCTGTATAATTTTTACCATCTAAAATCCTCAAGTCTTTGAAATTTCTTCTATTCTCAATGAAACTAAGGTGTTCACACGTTGTGTCATCTAACCGTCTTCAATTACTTTTGAAATTTTATAACAGATTCTTAAATTTAGACTTTTCTCATCAAGAGGATTGGTAATTGTTGATTCTAAACTTTTCAACTTTTCTTCAACTTGTTCATCAAGTAACAACTCCAATTTTTTCTTCATCTGCAGTACTGATCAAGATTGATTGTTAGGATTTAATTTTCTCTTTTAATATATCAGTCATGATGGATTTCAGAGAATTGTATTTCTAATTTATTTGTATTATATTTTCAATTCTAGGTCCTTAATTTTTAATCAAAATGACTTGATTGAGTCAATAAATTTTCCTGTGTCTCAATATTTGCAAATCTATTAATTAATTATTTCAGACTGACTGTTTTCCAGTTTTCGACAACTTCTTTATACTTGTGAGTTAATAATCACTTTACACAGATTAATTTTCATCGGCTGACACCAATTTTTATTCATGAAGATTCACTTTTTCAGACAACTTATAGATAAATGAATCCATCTCAGAAAATTTTATTTCTTAAACAGTTTCAAAAGTCAAACAAATAAAATCCTATCCAGGAAAAAGTGCTTGAAGTTTAGCTGTTTTGTTTCACCTTCAGTTATACTATGGAATAACTAGATTACAATCCTCGAGTAAGTTTTTCATTTCTTGTGGATTGGTAACATCTGAGTTATTATCCAATAGTTTTTTATTTCTTTACAAGAAGGTATAACGATCGACTTTGCTGCATACATATATCTACCAAGAATTTTAAAAGAAAAAATTCAGATGATTTTTGTAAAAATTAAGGGAATTTTTGTTGACGCTCAATGGATAGGTCTACGAAAATTAAATCAAATCTTTCAGTATCGAAATGTTTTACTTTTTTTAAGCATAGTTGATCGCAAATGACTTAAGTTTTTGTATTTTATGAGCTTAAATACACTGAGAGAAATTTTTGAGATAACTGTGTGTCTCACACGGTTATTCGAAATATTTTGATACACAGTAGAACACTTCCTTAGACAACATATTGAAGTGGTTGAGAGAGTTAAAATACATATTCACGTTTCAAACGGCTAAAATTTTTTTGTAGAAAATCGAACTGTGTTTAGGTTTTGTGAATAAAGTACAATTCTCTAAAAACCCAAATACCTTCACTAATTTTTCTTCTAATTCTCAGACGTTCTTAGACGTTGTCTGTCCATTAGTGTACTCAGTGACCCGTCTGATAAAGTGAAATATGTACGTGGAATAAAATTGATTAACGTTCAAGTGTGTCATGGTTGACACACCTAAGTGTGTCGTATAAGCCCATGACACATAACGGTGTCTCGGTTTTGGGACAAAATTTTTCTCAGTGTATCAATATTGCAATCCGTCATACACTTCCATTTCTGTTGCATATTTAAAGTCATAACTGTCAAGAGTTTTAACACATATTTTATTACATATGCTAACCACTTCAATGGGTTCCTGATCTAATGTTTCTATCAAGATTTAAGAGTCCTACTTCGATTTTCATTAATTTTTTCGGGTAGCGTATCTCTCATGAAAATGCCTCAAACATCTGCTATTTTTACTTTCATTTTATAATGCTTCAATCGTACTGAGAAGATGGTTTAATCGAATAAATTGGTGGTTTATTTTGTTGGTGGTTTTAAGCAGATCCCTTTGCCGCAAGATTTTAAACAGGAGCTAATCTCAATCGTGAACCTTTTTTAATTTTTCATTTTTACCATGCCAGAAGTATGTCATTAGCCTTTCGCTCATTAACTGCAGATGCTATAGTACAAGCTCCTTCAGCCAAAGAGCCTGCATCTCCAAGACCTGCAAGAAATGCAGGTACTGTAAAAATACTCGTAAAACCTTTTTAGCAGATTTTTTTAGACACAGCAGACGTTTTCATTTTCTTGTAAATTACACATGGTCCTTATTCTTAGATAAAATGGGCTGTTTCGAATTTCTTCTTAAACTTCAAACAGTACGTTATTTTTTGAACATTATTATCTTAATACATTTTTTATCTTTTAGTAATTTAAGTTATCACTTTAGTAACCACTGGTATAATTCCTGATAAGGGTTAACAAAGTATGATTTGATCTAATTGCTGGTTCAAATATTTAATTTAGGTTTTTTATTCGTAGTTTGTCAATATAGTTTGATTTTATGCTTTAAAGATAATTTATAAGCTAGTATCTTCAATAGTTTGTACATCCCAATTTTTCCATCTCCAACTTCATCATAATTATTAGTAATACATTTTTCATCAGTTTTGAAAAGCATTGAAATTACCAAGTCGTTTTGGAGTCAGAGCACACTTATCTCTACATTGCACTTTGTTATAATTATCCCCAACTCTAAAGAAATGTTTAGTGAAATCAAAGCGTTAAATTTACTATTACCTGATCCTAAATAATCTATTTATTTGTTATATCCACCGTTTGATGTTTTATTTCCGTATGATAATCATTTTAGATATTTTTCTCCTTTTCTTGACTCATCTGAGATGAGTCTCAGTTTAAACCAATATTTCATAATAACTGATTTGATCTGAGTCATTTTTATTTTCAAGATCCCGGTAAACTTTTTTAGAAAATAAAGTATTTATACGGTCTGCCTAGTTTTTTCTTATTTACTATTGTTAGTGTTCTACATCTAGCTAAAATAATTTTTCTTTAAAAGCATCCAGCAGAATCAAAAGTAGTTCGGTAGAATTTGCTCTGGCGAAAAAGCTCCAACGTTTGAGTTTTATTGACATTTTTATTTCAAGATTTTTTTAATTTAAATGAATTGATAAGGATGTTGAGCCAAGAAATACAGTCGAGTAAATCAACAACGGTGCTACCGTGTTGCTATTGCAGAGGGGGTGCGGAAAAACCAGTTAAGCAATTATGAGAGTTCAATGTTTAGAGGTGAAGGATTTAATTTGAAGGAAGGAATCAGATACACGCGGTTTCATTCTGTTCCAACGACATACCCATTCCAGTTGCCAACTTAGTGTGGATGGGAGTACATTGTAGCTTTGGCGTCCGGGCGTACTTTGAAAACAAATCGGTGATTGTGGCGCAAAGAGCTTTTCGGTGACGGTTCAACATTCCGCGTAACAACCTTGTTCCTTAGGACACAATTTATTCTTAGGTTAGACAATTAGGTGTAACAGGTTACACTAATCGGTAATATATGTGACATTAAGAAAGATACACATGTCGACGCAGATCCATCAGAACACCATAAAATGTGCAGCGAGTGAGAGCAGCGGTATTCAGTCGCAGCGACGTTCACCCCGGCGATTTATACTGTTGCTTGGGAATATCCGACCGCAGTGAGAAAACTGAAAAGTATTCTGCAAATGGATTCAAATTGTCATCATATAAAATAATGATGGCGCAAGAATTAAACCAAACTGATTATGTAAAACGCAATTATTATAAATTGCACTTTTCCATTTAAGAGAACAGGCTGTGTTGCAATGACCCCAGGCTACTGGAAGCAATCACTCAGCACGACCTCATTCTAAATGCCTCCAACTTACTGCCTCGGTGGTGAAGCCTGTCCTGGTTATGGATGGTGAACGCTGCAGAACGGTAGATCAGTGGTCCCCGGGGGAGGCTCAGTGGGAACTAGCCCCTCATTTCTGCGTGTGTGTATCCCATAAATCAAGAGTCCGTGATATGCAGCCCCGCGTGCGCAGTCGCTGCAATGCGTAAAAAGACGAGGCTAGCAGGAAGGATTGTCTGTCCGCCGCTGAATTCAGAAAGCATGCTGGATTACAAATTCAAGTTTCCCGCGTTCCCGAGATGAGCTTCTTCCATGTGGTCTGGCGGGAAGAAGGCTGGAAGAAACTTCGTAAAGGTTCAATGAGCGTCAGAGCAATGAAAAAAAAGGTTGAGCGTAGATGCCAGTGACTCTTCCTACTGATTTGGTTTGAATTATTTTCCTAACTAACCTACTGCGAGGGATTTTCCTAACTCAAGCACCACAAACGTGCTGTTTAAAACTTCACTGATCGCCTCCACCGTGTGTTGCTAATAATGGCTGCCATTATTAGGAGATTATTTTCAGAACTTATGCATCACTGCCAATTTCGAGTTTGATAACTTTTCATCTCTTCGTACTCCTATTAAATTTTTGTAACTTTTAAAATTTGCTCAATTGATTCTGTCTCGTCCAGTACCTTTGATTGTCTTGCAACCAAATAGAAATAAGGGTATCGTTCACAACACATCGGTCGAAGGACGGGGTTTATCTTCTCAATTGCCAAGGGAGACCATGCTCCGTACCCTTGCTCCATACTCCTATCTGAACTGAGTAGAAAGCACGACACTCGCCGTCTTAGTGTATTTCAGTATTGTTCCAATAGTCATAGGGAGTTCTTGAGCTTCGCATGTTTATATTTTGAGGTGAAGTTTATGCGATTTCCTCTGTGAAACTCTTTTTGAGGCTTTAATGAAAAATAATTCAATGAGTTCGTCACATACATGTGAGACATTTTATTTTGATTTTCTTTTCCCACAGAAAAATAATAAGGCTTCCTTTACTCTGTATGGTATGTTTTTAATGAGTTCTTAAACTGATTTTCTTCATTTTCTTTTAGATTGTAGTTTTTCAGAAGCTTCATGAATCCGTAAATAAGGTAGACATATTTAGCTACACTGGAGGAGCGACTGATCATAACATAGGTGTTATGTAACTGCTCTGATTAGAAAGAGGTGTCACGTTTATTTTCGATGTAAGATGGGCTACTAGCCTTAGCGAATTGTAGACCCTTCTGTAGGAAAGAATGCTCCGCACTAAGTTACTGTCGCGATTGGGTGCTATCAGGTCATACTCAATTGTTATTTCCGTATAGCATCTTCATTACGTAAAATGTTTGTCAAAGAAGAAACATGCTTCGTTTTAGTTAAAATTCCTTCACCTATTTCCCCTTTCTTGAAAGAGAAAGCTCATTTGTTTTAGACGCAGTCGAAGAAAGCAGTAAATGAGGAAGCAGAGAAGGAAAACAGGTATGTTTTAAAGAATAGCTCAATTTTTGATGAAAGCCACTCCTGTAGACCACGTCTCATAAGAAGACGAGAACTCTCTGATCTTTTCAGAAATCTAAAACTTCTCGAGAAAAAGGCAGAGCCGCTTGCGTTTTCAACAATGGAATTTCCTAGGAGCCAATGGGACATTTAAAAATTTCTTGACTATCAGCACAACTTCCATGTTTTTTTTCGTGAAGGAAAACGATCTAGTGGCGTGCACCCATATTGCTGGGCCAATCGAAGGACTTATTTAACATGGGAACATAGACATTACAGGTAGTTCACAGATTCCTCGTAAACGAATCTAGAAGGGATCTTTCTTTAACGGAATCTAAAAGGTATGTCTAATGGCAAAAATTATCCATCATTCCCTGTGGGTTGTGCATCGCGAATTAAAAAACTTACGAGAACAATGCATTTGTAGCAATACATGAACATCAATGACAGGCTCAGTGATGATTTAGACGTTTCTAATGTGCGAAATTTACAAGTGGATCACTCAAGTACAGCTGTTGCTTCTGTGTGAATAGGGAAGGCGAACAAGGGATTTCTACTTAATGAGAAGAGACTGACCATCTCTTCAATATTTAGAGCCTAGGATGAAAAATATTCAACACCTGCCTCTCGTAAAAAGAGATTAAAACTACTCAACCGCCGATGCGCATAAAATTGGAGCTCGTTAGAAATCTTAAACAAGCGGTTGTCAAATTTAGTCAGGGATTCAAGCATTTGATAAAAACTTATTTTCATTAGGCAGATGTTAGGTAAAAGAATGAGTTTTCGATGATCCTCAGATTCGAGAGCTCCGTAAATATGGCGAAATTGAACCAGTCGTCGTTGAGCAGGAAACAGCTATTTCGAACGCATTCAAACTGAAGGTGAAGCAATTTTTAAGAAAAATATGAAGAATTTATGGCGAACAACGTCAAGGCAAATTAGAATATGGATGTGACATGTAAATCAAAATTCAGTGTTTGAACTCACATTTGAACTTTTCACTAGAAAACTTCGGGACAGTTAGTGACGAATATGTAAAAACTAATATCAAGATATAACAACAATCGAGAAGTGGGACCAGGATAAATTTCATAAAAAATGCTGGCAGTCTATTGCTGGACATTGACAAGAGTGTATTCTTAGATCCACTATGTGCATCAAGAGAAAAAGTAGGGAGCTGACATTGATGAAAGTTTATAAGAAATGGGCAGATATTTTGTGTTATTGTGAAATAATGAAATCTGAATATTATGTTTCACTGCACAATTCCCAAAAAGCATTTTTCAAGGTTATATTCGGATTGTGTGTATGAAAATACATAATAGGGAAATAATGGAATTTAAGAACCATATGATATTATGAAAAATGTTACCTAATGTTTAAATTATTTCATTCGATAAATTGGTTAAAAACTTATCACACATTTTGAATGCCATACAAACTTTTTTTACAGAAACAAGGTTAGATTTTTTGATGAGTAAAGTTAATATTCAGCTCTTAAATAAGTATATTTATTTTAAAAATTTGACATTTCAAGGGTTAGATACGACTGCCAAACTACATAGTCCCCTTCAGCATCGATACATTTGAAGCACGCGTTCATGGCCAACACAAACGTAAAAATTAACCAATTGTACACGAAAGCTCTCTACTACTGTATATGTTTTCCAGTTATTTTTACATTGTCTCGCCAACCCGCTTCTGCGGCGAGAAACTTCCAGAACTAACTGGCACAGGAAACATAGTCTTTAGCTGACACCCTGAACGCGTCAGTACACGCTGCAAATAACAAAAACTTATGACAAGTAGGACAATAGATAAAGAGAATGCTCACCT